>QFET01004902.1:56609-72495 GCA_003316355.1 Tuber calosporum | reverse complement strand
AAAAAAAAAAAAAAAAAAAACCCCATAGTTAAGGGAAACGCTCCGGTCCCCCTATTTTCCTCCTGCTCAAAACTCTAGCCATTTTTTAGCTGATAAAATCTTCCCTGTTTGTGTGGCAATGGCCACGACATACGAAATCTGGCCCCTAGCTTAAGTTTACTCTTTAGCGACACAGCCTCTCTTCCTGTGTAACAGTGATGGCCACAGCCTACCCTGGCCCCTCAACGTCATCCAAGCATACCCAGCACCGACCAGGCCTCTTCTCAGCCCACTCCTCCTGCGCCAGCACCCCTAGACCCCTCCATGATCACCTAATCGCAACCCAGTACCTCCTAGACGCAATAGTCACATAGTTTAACCTCTCCAGTGAATTCTTCCCTACGTTTGACAACTCCCTCCTCCACAACCTTTTCGATGGGGTGGGCACCAGCATTCCACTCCTGTCCACAGCCCTCTCCGCAATCAATGAGCTAGTTCACTGACTTGCCACACTAACCACACGCATGGATGAGATCTCCTCCGCTATCTCTCCCCCTGCCCCTCCCTCTACTACAGGCCCTCACGCTATTGCAGCCCTGGACACCACAGTTAGAAACCTCTCCCTTCACAATACGATAAGAGTCACTGCCAGACAGCCCACTCCTCCTCCCCCTGTACCTCCTTGCCCCCATCAGGCTCAACCTAGGTATCTCCCTAACCCTGTACCTCATCCTGCATAAGTGGCAAATAGTTACAGGATAGCCAAATCGGTACTGTTGAATTGTCTAGGATGTGCTCGTATTGAGAAAATCGGAGAACTGTCTGGAAAGTTCTTTAAAGGTATGATAAAGGATAAATGGTTCTCGAAAGTTGAATATCTTAATAACTTAATAACTTTATATATTGTTAAGGTCTCCTCTGTTGCTTGATGATCCCTTAACTACAGGGTTTTTTGATTTGATTGATTATCTCTTATATTGATTGTTACGGTACAAGAACGTGCATGGAGTGTCAACTATGGCAAAAACAAAACCTTAATTTCAAACAAAAATCCTCCCCGTCTCCAGGAATCAAAACCCGTACTCCCAGGACCCTCTGGTATCAGCCTAACCACACATCTCACCTTCAAGCAAACAAACCCCTGATAGCTAACTAGACAACAGGTTGAAAGTAAAAAGCAGGCAAGCAGGAGAGCATTAGGAAACCCCTTGATGAAAACTACTACAGATAAGGAGAAATTTGCCACTATTTTACACCCATAAGGGCGCCGGCAGGTTGATGATGGACCTGGGATTCCAAGGTTACCGACGGCATTAACACATGTCCAAGAGACAGTGCAATACTAGGACCAAGCATAACGAAAGACAGATATGACCATAGGCAAGAGTCGTATAGAGGAGAGGTGGTAAGGTACTAACTGTAAAGGAGGGGACCAGTAGAGTGCCAGCTTCAAGAAGGGAGAGCAGTAGGGTGCCAGCCGATCCACTGTGAGGAGAGGAGAGATGTGGGGAAGAGGAGGATGGGTAGACCCAATTAGCAGGGACAGAACCGTGTGTGTACCCATCTAGGCAGTTCTCAAAGGACAGAGAATGGAGGAATCGACCATTGGACTGCAAAGAGACCGTAGGCTTGTAAGGACTTTCCTCCTACTGCAACTGTGTCTCCCAGCTGTATAAAGGTAGGGTGTTGCTAACCGTGCAAATGCTAAGTGAGGCGGAGCAAACAAGTTAAGCGAAGCGAAACAAGAGTGGGAAAAGGAGTGGAAACCATCAACTAGGATGAGAAGGATAGGATAGACTCAAAGGGGTAGACCATAATGAGTTTGGTGAGGGGAGATGGAGGTAAATGGGTCCCCACCCTGTACCAGGTCCAGAAGGGGTGGGAACCTACTTGGTGGAGTTGGTGATGAATTCTTGTGGTGTTGAGATTTTGATCACTGGGTATGTAGAAGAGACGGAGGATGTCCCTTAACTACAGGGTTTTTTTTTTTTTTTTTTATTGATTATCTCATTGAATTACTGTTTAAGGTACAGAAACTACATGAAGCGCAAGCTATAGCAGAAAGAAACCTCCAACTACAGTCCATCCCATCCCCCCGTAGCTAAAAACCCTCTCTTAGCAAAACAAAGTTAGGCACTTGGGTAGAAAAACTACTAAGAAGAAATAGGCCTAAAATCTTCCAAACGACAGTAATCCTTTCACCTCTGCAGACGAGCGACATAGGAAATAAACAAAGTCTAACAGTGAACAAGAACCAATACCCCAAATGGAAACAAAACACCTCTGCGAGAACTCAACCTGAACCATCAATTTGGCCAACGGCACAATATCCCAAATCCCGCTAATCCAGGAGGGTACGGCGGGGGTTGGGGACAATTGAATCCGCTTGCATAAAGAGGCAAAAGGAATCAAGCTGAAGGAGGTCAGTAAGCCGATATAGGAGGAGGCAGTGTGTGGTAGACAATGTAAATCACCCTATCCTCCGGAAATCTGGGCAGCATGGTGCCAGCAGAAGGCTGGAGCAGTAGGGTGCCTGCCAGGGAGCAGTAGTGAGCCAGCCAATCAACCCTCAGGAGGAGAGGTGGGGAGAGGATGGAGTAGGGGTAGACCCAAGGACCAACGGAATCGTGTGTGTGGCCATCTAGGCAGTTCGCACCAAAGTGAGTATGGTGGAATCGACCATCAGACTGATAGAGCAACTGTAGGCCAGTAGAGTGTTTCCCCCTACTGCAACCCTACCCCCTAGCCGTATAGGGAGGTCAGAGGGTATTCCCAACCATGCAAATGTTAAGCGAGCCATAGCTAAAAAAGCTAAGCCAGGCAAAACAAAAGCAGGGAAAGGAGAGGAACCATCAACAAAGATGGCAGAAGAGGAGAGAAGGAGCTCAAAGGGGTAGACCCCAAAGTGCTCAGAGAGGAGGGAATCATTAAGACAAATCTCCACCCGCAGGCAAGGCCAAAGGGTGGAGTTGAGTCGAAAAGACAGTGGTGATGATTTCACATGGTGTTGAGATTTCAATCGCTGGGCGGGAAGAGGAGATAGAGGATGTCCCTTAACTACAGGATTTTTTTTTTTTTTTTTTTTTTGATTATCTCATATATTCGCTGTTAACGTACATGAACCTGCTTGGAGTGCTAGCTATAGCATAAACAAAACGTTAATTCTAAACTTGCAAAACAATGGAAATAAGCGTACAAGTTCTCCCAGAGTAATGACCATATCGTCACCGCACCCAACAATAGCGACTAATTCAATAAGTATAGAATGAAATGATATCAAAAGAAATCATAACCGAAAGGAAAGATATAGCAGGAAAGTCATACCACTCAGTCTGGGTCATACTCGGAGGAGGAGGAGGCAGTGGTAGAAAAAACTTCAGGCATGGTGGGTGGGAGGTTCGTGCGGTTAGTGCGAATGTATGAGGCAAGACCAAGAATCATGTCCAGGTAGGCCCAAAGTGGAGAGCCATGGTCCATGGAAGACAGCATCAGAAGGTATAGCTGGCATTCACGGGACTTGGAGGGGCAGTGGAGAATTGCGTGCTCAAGGGTTTCATCCTCCAAGTCGCAGTAAGGGCAGGTGGGAGAACGATCGGCATCGTTCGATGAGGGTTGTGCGGCGAGATAGCTGTTTCCAGTACGTATTTGGTGAATTCGCCCAGCTGTAACGCGGTAGAGGCCCATGAAGACATGTGGGCGTAGGGACGGCTTGTACTGGTAGTAAGGAGGGGGCGGGGACAGGAGTGTCCAGTCAGTGAGGAGGTCCTTTGTGTACTCCTCCTTTATCAATTTGTAGGAGACAGCACCTGGGATCCGAGAAGGGGGGGGCAGAGACAGTGCCCGGTAGGAGGTGGGAATTCATCTGTGGGAATTTGAAACCGTCCAGTGCCACCTTGATCAAGAGGTGACACATCCCATCGATTGGGAGCTGAGAGCGGACGGCGGGTATGGCCCTTGGTTGATTCAAAGGGGAGGGGGATGTAATTGGCCCTAAGGCCACGAAGGAGGTAGCGGGAGGAGTCCCCTGCACTAAAGTTGGAGAAGGATGGAAATGATGGAGGCAGCCGGACTGCGACTGGGTTGATCTCAGGAGGGGACCAGGCGTGCCGTAGTGGAGCCATCCTGCGGCGATGGGGGAGGAGTGAGTTGAGAGGGGGGAGGCAAGCCTCACAGGGAAGAATGGAGACAGGAGTCGATGAGAAGCAGTTGGTGACCCATCGTTGGACTTTGCTCCAAAAGACCTCCAGGTTCCCCATCATGGCAGCGTAAGGGATGAAGAGGTCAGCTCCGCAAGCGAGGATCGGCAGCAGCAGGCCCACGGCCAGACCCCGGTTCAGGTAGGGGACTATGCCTATGCCAGGAGGAGAGAGTTGCCTGATGAGGCCGAAGGCCCCTTGAGTGAGGGCTAGTCTCATGAGGAATTGGGTGGAGGTTTCCATCGAGGGTGAGAACCAGTATCCTAGCCATCAGACTATGGAAGAAGGGTGGAAGAAACTCCCATCAAGAGAGACAAGAGCCAGTTAGGGGGGAGAGCGATCCCTTGCAGTTCGCCAGTGGATGAGTTCGGTTTTAGGAACGGAGAAGGAGACTCCAAGTGAGGTGGCCTTTCTGTAGAGGCGGGTGTAGTAGTGTTGAAGAAGCTGTGTGTTCCTCCGGTATGACCCAGACTCAACAGTGACAGTAAAATCATTAACATAGGAAAACATAATCCCCTTTGTGATAGACAAGTGCAGGGAGGATACATAAATTTAAAATAACAAAGGAGAGATAGGGGAGCCCTGAGGGGTACCCTCTTGACCAGGCAGGAAAAGATTAGGAGAGCCCTGAAAGAACAGGCGGCATTTGTGGTCAGTCAAGGAGGGACAAACCCAAGAAACCATGTAAGGAGATACGCCTTTGGCCTGAAGTAGGGAGGATAAACAAGTAGAGGAAATATTATCAAAGCCTCCCTTGATGTCAAGGAAGAGGGTAGAGGTCTTGAGGCCTGCTCATTGCAGTAGGTGGACTTCCAGTGTGATGGAAGCACATGCGTCAAAGGTGCTGAGACCAGGAAGCGAGCCGTATTGGTTAGGGTGGATGAGGCCGACGGTGCGGGCCATTAGCGAGAGGCGGGTTGCCATTATCCTTTCCAGAATCTTGGAGATAGTTTCTAGGAGGATAATAACTCGAAAAGAGGAGCTGGAGTTGTAAGGAGATTTGCCGGGCTTGGAGAGGACAATGCCATTCGCTTTTTTGAGGGAAGGGGGTGGAAGCCATAGGTCAGCAGGGGACCTAGGAGGGAGGTGAGAATAGTGGGATTGATATTGTTGATCCTCTTCCATATACCATAAGGGATCAGGTCGGGCCAAGGGGCTAAGGTGTTGGAGGATTTGCGAAGGGCAAGGGAGACTTCCTGTTTCTGAAGTGGCAGGAAATCCGCGAACGGTCGCAGGATGGATGGAGTGGGTAGCGGGTCTTTTGGAGGAAAAAAATAATGCAGGAGGGAGGTGTTGACTTCAACGGGTGTCGTGGCATTGGGAAAAGAGGGGAACCGGTCAGTGGGGCGCCGGCTAGCGATCCTGTAGGCAGCCCATACTGATTTGGAGTCCAAGGAGAAAATGGCACGAGTTCCAGTGTGATGCCTTAGCCTTTTTAATGTCCTTGAAATATGCTAGGCGGGAGGCACAGGCAGAGTCGGGGAGGGTGGTGAAGGGGGACATGCGTGATATTTTTTCCTCTCGGTTGAAAGGTTGGCACAGCTGCGATAGCTCAGCTGACCACCATGGCTTTGACCTGAAGCAAGCACGTTTGTTTAGTGTGTGCTGGACTAGAAGGGAGGAGATGGTGCCCAGGTGGCGGTCGAACCAAGCACTAAGTGAGGTTGAGGTAGGGAGTGGGGGAGGAAGTGGGACTGATAGATCCTTGATGAGAGGGGAGAGTGTGTGCCAGTCCATTTTGGTCCAGTTAGGAGTTGGGTCAGGCTGTCGTAGGAAAGGGGTAGAAAGGGCTCTTGAGATTAGAACATGGTCAAAGCCAGTCAGTGGGAGGGTGACACCCCTGAGCTAACAAAGGGGGCAAGGGAGGGGTTTGCCAAGGCAAGGTCTAAGACTCCCGGTCTGGATGTGCTATCGAAGGGGAACCTAGTAAATACACCCAGTATGTTTAAAAGTGAGTAGCCTAGCTTAGAGGTCAGTTCAAAGTATGGGGAAGAATGATTAAATTCAGTATCAGAAAAGACCCTTAAAGGGTCAGAGAGAGTATGATGGAGGTTCAGATCCCGAACCAGGAGGGTGGGGAAAGCCTGTTCCCTGAACATGGGGGTGGGGTAATTGTACGGGTGTGGGATGAGCGCCCGGTTGTGGAGTAGGCATTGTAAAGGCGGAAGACCCGATGAGCTGAATTAAACAGGCCTGAGGGAGAGTGAATATCAATTGCCATAAGGTTCAGCAGGTCGAAAAAAACTGGTAATAGTGCAAAAACTTGCATGACATCAAGGAGAGCATAACAGGCCACCCTAGGTTTGGCACCGTTAGTAGTAGGTGGGGAAAAAGATTTGTAAGAGGAAAATATTGGTAGTCTCCCCTTGAAGACCGGAGGAACCTGCAGGGCGACCAAGTGTGTAGGGGTGGGCATACCTAGAGGCTATTGAATAGGGATAGAAACACATTCCTGATCCCAAGGCAGTTGTGCTGAATGAGGGTTAGGGTAATGCCTGGCGCCTGCGTCAGGGAGGGGGGTCCAGTGTGGAACTCATTGGCAAGGAAAGCACGATGGGCCATATGGAAGCTGAGAACTGTAGCGTCAGGTAGGGACTGGTGGAACAGATTTGGGGCAAGGGTCAGTTGGAGCACCAGTTGACAGGACAGGCTGTCGGGGCGTTGTAAGATCCATGGTGGCAGTGGTAGGGGAGGAAGTCCTGAGTGGGTCGGGTTAGGTGGGTGCGTCCTGGTCCTTGACATCATCAGGACCTTGTACACCCTGAGGTTCAGAGGGGGCGTCATCATGAGTGGGAGGGAGGGGGCGGGATGGACAGGAACGTTCTGTGGCAGGATGGGGTCCTGCACAACTAGAGCACATGAGGGGGGAGGCGGGACAAAACCCAGCAATGGACTTAGTGTTCCCGCCCTTGGGGCATGTGGGATTAGGGCTGTGGTAGGCTGCTCGTGTATGTGCTAGAGTACACAGGGGACAGGTGGGGGTGGAGGCTATGCACATAGGGGAGGGGTAGCCATAAAGCCAATACTTCCGGCATTGTATAAACTTCCCAGAGGAGTGGGTCTTATTGACATTGTGCGGATGGGAGAAGAGACGGGTGGTGGAGCCAAGCCTGTTGAATTTGTCAGGGGCCACGGTGACTACAACAGACTTAGTGGTCTTTGTTGCTCGAATGTCAGTGTCAGTTTAGAGGAACTGTGCTGAGTCAATAACAACGTCAGTTGCATTGCGAACTGATCCAGAGAGGGCAGGCAAAAGGTCAGCCTGATCCTCTGGAAGGTAGGCAGTAGGTAAGTTGTAGATGGCTAATTATACCTCGTTTGGGGCGAGGCGGAAGTGACGGTAGGGGATGTTTCCTTCTGGAAAAGCTTGGTTAAGACGGAGTGTCAATGCTTCGTAGTAGGGTGAGTAAGCAGTGGAGGGAGTGTGTGGGTCAGTGCCCAGGAGGGTGAGAGATCCTTTAGGATTGACACGTGCAGAAAAGGACAAGGGAAAAGGGCAGTTGGCCTGTCTCAGGACGGCAGCCATCAGGTTAGGGTCAGTGGCTTCCATACAGTCAGCATCTGCATGAGGTGTGGGTGAGGTGTAAGGGGCGAAGAATCTGCGCTCGGTGGAGGGCTACGGTGCTGGACCTCAGGACTGAGGGCTGCTGTGGTTGGACGCTGCGACTTGTGCTGGCATGGTGGGCTTCTTCCCTTTGCCTTTGCTACTTGGTGCAGAGGATAGTCCTGCGGCAACAGCAGAATAGGACTTGTTGGCCGGACGGGACTGGGTGTGTGTGGGTCGAGTGTTGAAAGATGAGTGTGGTGAGCGAAACTCGGTTAGGGGAGAGTATTTGCCTGCCCTGTACTCTTGGGCTTCCTAGGAGCGTGGGTGGCGGACGGCATATGCGGCAGGGTTGCCATACCACTGTTTTTCAACTGTGTTATAGCTGGGAAGATTGGGGTCGGGGCCTTGCTTTACCTCTTGTGCAGGTTGGAGTTTAGGGTTGGGGAGAGACCTAGGTCGAGCCGGAGTGGGGCGAAGGGGGACCGGAGGTGGAGGAGGAGGTTGACTGGCAGTGGCCTCCAAGGCTGCAATCGCGGGCGGGGCTGAAGTAGGGGGAGAGGCGGGGGTCGAGATAGTGGAGGAGATCTCATCCACAGGCGTGGTCAGTTTGGCAAGTCGGCTAACTACCTCTTTGATTCCGGAGAGGTTAGTGCATAGGAGTGGGATGAGGGTGGCCTCCTCATCAGAAAGGTTGTGGAGGAGGGAGTTGTCAAACGCAGGGATGGATTCACAGGAGATGCTAAATATGGTGACTATAGCGTCTAGGAGGTTTTGGGTTGCAATCAAGTGGTCAGGGAGGGGTCCAGGGGTGCTGGTGCGGGAGGAGTAGGCTGAGTAGGGGGCTGTGCAGTGTTGGGTGCGTGAGGCTGACCTGGAGGGGCCAGGGGAAGCTGTGCCCATCACTGTTACATGGGAAGTGGGGCTGTGTCGCTAAAGAGTGAAGCTTAAGCGAGGGGCATGATTTGGTGTGTCGTAGCTGTTGCCAAACAAAAAGGCGAAGTTTTATTCTGCTAAAAAGGGCAAGAATTTCAAGCGGGAGGAAAATAGGGGGCGCAGAGTGTGTCCCTTAACTACAGGGGATTGCTAACTATTTATACACTTTTTTCAGGTACTTGTATTGTCCATATAATGAAGTATCCGGTGAGACTTCAGCCATGATTTGTAACAGTGCGAACACAGGTTGACGCTGAAGATGTATGACCCCACCTTCGCAAATGATCCCCTGGACTGCCTATTTTCTGAGGGTGTCAAGCACTCCACCAGTAGATTGCCTTTGATCTCTTTGCCAAAAGAACTAAGTTAAAGTTGATGCCACCCATATGTGAACATCTCACGGAATACATGGTGATTAGTCTGGATGGACCTCTTTCTTGCAGCTATACACTCATGTCCTGATGTATTCAGATTATCAAGAATATAGAATATGTAATAGATCCTCATGGATAAATTACCTATCATCTTTGACCAAGGCTCTGTAGTTCTGGATACGATCCTACTTCTTGCCAGTGTGGGTTGTAGTCAATATAGTCACCTCCCGGCGCTATATACAATCACATCTTTAAACTCGAAAGTCTAGTACCATATCTCATATGTGTAACACAAATCAAGGCCCTAACCCTGACATCCCCTGCTATGACAAAGTTGAAAAAAAGTGGTATGGCAACCCCACCACATACGCCGTCCGCCACTCACACTCCTGAGTAGCCCAGGAGTCCAGGGCTGTCAAATCCCCCCCCCTAACCGACTTTGGCTTAGCCTCCCTCATCCTCCAATACCTGACCCGCCTGCACCCAGTCACGCCCTGCCAACAACTCCTACGCTGCAGTCACAGCAGGACCTGCCTCTGAACCAGGAACTAAAAGCAAAGAGCAGAAGCCTACCATGCAGGCACCAGTCGCAGCGTCCAAAGACAATAGCCCTCAGTGTCAAGGACCGTCCACGTTGCCCTCCGCCCAGCGCTGATTCTTCGCCCCTAGCACCTCACCCACACTTCATGGATAGGCTGACCGGATAGCAGCCACCGCCCCAGCCCTGATGGCTGCTCTACTGAGGCAGGCCAACTGCCTATTTCCCCTCTCCTTCTCCGCGTGTGTCAATTCTAATGGATCACTCACCCTCATAGGGACTGACCCATACACCCCCTCCACTGCTGACTCACTCTACTATGAAGCTATGACTAACTAGCTTAACCAAGCTTTCCCAGTCAGAATCAACCCTTACCACCCCTTCCTCCCCTGCTCAAATGAGGTCCAATTAGCTATCCATAGCCTCCCTCTAGCCTACCTCTCGGAGGACCAAGCCAACGTCTTCCCTGCCCTCTCTGAGGCAGTCTGCAATGCAACTGAAATTGCGATCTACTCAGTTTACTGTCTTCAAACCGACCCAGACATACGAGCCACAAAGCCCACTACCTCCGTAGTGGTCTCTGTGGCCCCTGATGATGTCAACAGGCTTGGCTCCACCATCCGCCTCTTCTCCGGTCCGTGCAAAGTCAAAAAGGTCCACTTATCTAGAATGTTTATGCAATGCTGGAAGTGGTGGCTTTACAGCCACCCCTCCCCCATGTGTAAAGCCACCACCCCTCCTTGCCCCGTCTATGCTCTGGCATCTACACATGTTGTGCACAGCTGCCCCAATCCCAGATGCCCCAAGGGCGGGAACACCAAGTCTGTTACTGGGTGTTGTCCCGCCTCCAGCCTCATGTGCTCAAGTTAGCCTGGAGTCCACCCTGCCACAGACTGTTCCTGTCCATCTTGCCCCAATCCTCCTACTGATAACGACGCCACCTCTTGCTCCAAAGGTGCACAAGATCCTGATAATGTCATGGACCAAGATGCGCCCTGGCTACCTGACCCACCTAAGACTCCTTCCCCTACTACTGCCACCTTGGATCACTCTACCCCCCGACAGCCATTCCCACCTACTGGCGCTCCAGCTGACCCTTGCCCCTGTTGAAATTCTTCAATTCGTTTCATATGTATATTTCCTATGGTAATATTGTTTATGTCTCTGCCTGGTTATTTCTAGTTTACTCACGGAATCTACGGACATTACTTCAGCTAGGGTATATCATATTTTCAGTTATATTTCATGATAATGTTTGAGGATTAAGGCGTATATTTCTTATGTTATGTGCGGGATTTCTTGGTTATCTTTCCATGTATAGTGACCTTTTACCAGTCATCTATCATGTGTTATCTTTCCGTTTATTTCACGCATACCACTTCAGATTACGCATATTTTTGGGATTTCCTAGGTAGTTTTTCTGGGTCAAACATGTTCGTACTTATGTTTCTTACAATGTTTTACCTATTTTTGTTACTGAGTAAATAGAGGATACACACCTGTATAAATAGCTGGTTGCCACCTATTTTATTTAGTTAATTAAGGACAAGAACTTCTACTAATCTACCTTCATACTCCAATACTCTTCACGCAAGCATGTACATAGTATACTCTTAATACTGTCTTGTATTTTCGTACTCATGCTATAAGATTGTGCCAATACACATAATTCAATAGCCCCAAATCTGTTGGAGCAGTCCCCACCGGGCTCTCCAGTTCCCTGCTCCCACATGGCCCATCGGGCCTCCCCTGCCAATGAGTCCCATCCTGGACCCCCCTTCCCTGTCACAGGTGCCAGGCACTACCTTCACCCTCATTCAGCACAACTGCCTTTGGAACTGGAATATGTTTCTTTCCTTATTCAATAGCCATAAGACTATGCTCACCCTTGCATACTTGGTTGCCCTGCTGGATCCTCCAGTCTTTAAGGAGCGGCTACCAATATTTTCCTCTTATAAATCCCTTTCTCCACCTGCTGCTAACGGTACCAAACCTAGGGTTGCCATTTATGCTCTCCTTGATTTCATGAAAGTTTTTGCATTGCTAGCAGTTTTTTTCAACCGGCTGGATTTTATGGCAATTGAGATTCACTCCCCTTGAGGCCTATTTAATTCAGCCCAATGTGTCTCTCTTGTCTACAATGCATACTCCACAACCAGGCACTCATCCCACCTCCGTACGATCACCCCACCATCCTTGTTTAGGGAATATGCTCTCCCCACCATACTTGTTTGGGATCATAACCTCTACCATCCACTTTCTGACCCTCTACAGGTCTTTTCTGATACTGAATTTAACCTTTCTTCCCCTTATTTTGACCTAGCCTCCGAGCTGGGCTAATCACTTTTAAACATACAAGGTGTATTTCTTAGGTTCCCTTTCGATAGCACAACAAGACCTGAAGGCTCAGACCTTGTCTTCGCAAATCCCTCCCTTTCCCTCTTTATTAGTTCATGGGGTGTCACCCTCCCACTGACTGGCTTCCACCATGTCCCAATCTCAATCACCCTCTCCATGCCCTTTCTATGCAAGCCTGAACCCACACCTAACTGGACCAAAACTGATTGGCACACTCTCTCCCCTCTTATCAAGGATCTATCGGTCCCACTACCTCCCCCGCTCCCGACCTCAACCTTACCTGATGCCTGGTTCAACAGCCACCTGGGCCCCATCACTTCCATCATAGCCCTACACATGCCAAATAAGCGCCCTTGCTTCAGCTCAAAGCCATAGTGGACTGCTGAGTTATCAAAACTCCACCAAGCTTCAAACAGAGAAGCAAGGTTATAACGCATTTCCCCCTCCACACCCCTCTCCGACAGTGCCCATGCCTCTCTTATTTCATATTCCAAGGCCATAAAAAAGGCCAAAGCATCACACTGGAACTTATTCCTTGCCTTCTTGGACTCCAAGTCAGTATTGGCTGCCTGCCGGACCGCTAGTGGATGCCACCTAAACTGGTTCCCCTCCTTTCCCAACGTCACGACACCTGTCAAAGTTACTACCTCCCTCCTGCATCATTTTTTCCCTCCAAAAGACCACCAACCCTTGCCATCTATCCTGCGCCTCTTTGTGGATTTCCTGCTACTTCAGAAACAGGAAGTTTCCCTTGCCCTCAGCAAGTCCTCCAACACTACCGCTCCCGGCCCTGACCTGATCCCCTATGGCATATGGAAAGGATCAATAATATCAACACCACCTTCCTCACCTCCCTTCTAGGTCTTCTGCTGACCTATGGTTTCCACCCCCCTCCCTCAAATAATCCTATTGCATTGTCCTCTCCTAGCCTGGCAAATCTGACTACAACTCCCCCTCCTCCTTCCAATTCATTGTCCTCCTAGAAACTATCTCCAAGATTCTGGAAAGGATCATGGCAACCCGCCTATCACTAATGGCTCGCACTGTGGGCCTCATCCACCCAAACCAATGAGTCTTGCTTCGTGGACTAAGCACCTTTGACGCCTGCGCTGCCCTCACACACGAAGTCTACATACTACAGCATGCAGGCCTCAAGACCTCAACCCTCTTCCTAGATATCAAAGGAGGCTTTGACAATATTTTCTCTAGTTGCTTATCTTCCCTTCTCTGCGTTAAAGTCGTATCTCCTTATATGGTCTCTTAGGTTCGTTCATTTTTGACTGACTACAAATATGGCCTAATCTCTCAGGGCTCTCCAAATATCTTCTTGCCTGTTCAAGTGGGCTCCCCCCAGGCCTCCCCTATAACTCCTTTATTATTTTTTATTTATGTATCTTCCCTACACTTGTCTATCCTTAAGTGGATTATGATTTCCTATGTTGATGATTTTCCTATTACTGTTGGGTCTGGGTCATACCAGAGGAACACACAGCTTCTTCAATATTACTATACCCGCATCTGCAGAAAGGTCACTCCACTTGGAGTCTCCTTCTCCGTTTCCAAAACTGAACTCATCTACTGGTATACTCCAATGCATCGCTCTCCCACCTTACTGGCTCCTGTCTCTCTCGATGGGAGTCTTTTCCACCCTTCTTCCATAGTCTGATGGCTAGGATACTGGTTCTCACCCTTGATGGAAACCTCCACTCACTTCCTCAAGAGGCTAGCACTTGCGCAAGTGGCTTTTGCTCTTATAAGGCAACTCTCTCCTCCGGGCATCGGCAGGGTCCCCTACCTAAACCGCAGCCTGGCTATGGGCCTGCTCCTACCTATCCTCTCCTATGGCACTGACCTCCCAATCCCCAACGCTGCCATGATGTGAAAAATGGAAGTCTTTTGGAGCAAGGTCCAACGGTGGGTCACTAACGGTTTCTCATCGACTCCACAGTCCATCCTACCCTGTGAGGCTTGCCTCCCCCCTCTCAACTCGCTCCTCACCCACTGCCGCTGGATGGACACACTACTGCTTGCCTGTTCCCCTCCCGAGATCAACCCGGCTGCAGCCCAGCTGCCTCCATTATATCCATCTTTCTCCAACTTTAGAGCAGAGGACTCCTCCCACCGCCTCCTTCGTGGCCTTACGGCCAACTATATCCCCCTCCACTGGGACCAACCAAGGCCCATTCCTGCTGTCCCTCTCTCATCTCCATCGATGGGATGTGCTACATCTTGTTCAAGGTGACACTGGACGGTTCCAAACTCCCTCAAATAAACTCCCACCTTCTACCGGGCACAGTCCTTGCCCCTCCTCCTCCAATTCCAGGTGCCGTCTTCTACTAACTAATAAAAGAAGACTGCAGAAAGAACCTCCTTGCTGATTGGAGACTCCTGTCCCCACCCCCGCCTTACTACCAGTATAAGCTGTCCCTCTGCCCACATACCTTTATGGGCCTCAACCGCTTTACAGCAAGGAGAATACACCAGATGCGTGCTGGCAACAGTTATCTTGCTGCGCAATACTCATAGAGCGATGCCGATCGCTCCCCCACCTGCCCTTCCTGTGACTCAAGGGATAAAACCTTTGAGCATGCCATTCTCCACTGCCCCTCCAAGTCTCAAGAACGTCAACTTTACCTTCCGAAGCTGTCCTTGATAGGCCATGGCTCTCCACTTTGGGCCGACCGGGACATGATCCTAGGACTCGCCTCATACATCCGTGCTACGAGCACGAACTTCCCACCCACCATGCCAGTGGTTTTCGCTACCACTGCCTTATCCTCTTCTGGCTATGACTCAGACTGAGCAGCTTTTCTTTCCTGCTATATCTTTCCTTGTAGTTATGATTTTATTTGATTTCATTTCATTCAATACTTTTTGAATTAGTTGCTATTTTTGGGCGCGGTGAATGTATGGTCATCATTAAGGGAGAACTTGTGCTGTTATTTCTTTTGTTTTGCATGTTTGGAATTAACATTTTGTTTATGCTATAGCTAGCACTCCATGCAGGTTCCTGTATGTTAATAGTGAATATCTGCGATAATCAAAAAAAAAAAAAAAAAACCCCATAGTTAAGGCATCATCAAACAACAGAGAATATACCTTAATAATATATTAAGGTATTAGGATTTTCAACCTTCAAGAACTATTATTCTTTTATCATACCTGTTACTGAGCTCTCCTGACAGTTCTCCGATTTTCTTGATACAAACACAGCCTAGACAATTCAACCGTACCGAATTGGCTACCCTGTAACAGTTCTATCCATTCCATGAGCATTTTGCTCTAAAATATTCCCCAAATTTGACTCTTGCCAAAGAAAGCCATTATTTTTCTACATCAACAGGGTCAAATAAGTTAGATATCAGTCTATTTGGACTATTGATACCATTGGATTTGAGGTAGTCTTTCTGCTTCCCACCTTTATAACAACTACAATTATAATAGGAAGGACCAGCAATACCCCTAATCATACCATCAATCAACCATCTTACAGTTTGTATTTGTGCACCATTTTGCTGAATGACATGTCCATAGTTAGCTAATCTGACTGTGGTCAGGCACTCTGCAGAGAGCTGTTGGATCCTCTTTTGTATTTCCATTATCAGCTCAAATTGTCTTCGGCCCTTGTCAACCTCTACTACGGTCTCAACCTCACTTTGTGTATATTGCAAGCGCTCCACTAGTGCACCAGGCTACAACTTTTCGATCAATTATATCTCACTATTGAGACCTTAATCACTTTAAAAAAAAAACCTCTACGTTATTCTCACCATTTCCAATAATCTAGAGGTTTTTTTTTTTTTCTTTTGAATCAATATTTTACCTTGGTAAATGGGTATAATCATTTAAAAATGCTTATTACTGAGGCACGTTTTGGATTGCACGAATCATCAATCTTTCACCAGTAAGTACAATTTTTGTCTTCAAATCTTTTTCTTTTTTTTTTTTTTTTTTTTTTTTT
>QFET01004902.1:0-56579 GCA_003316355.1 Tuber calosporum | reverse complement strand
TTTTTGATATTTACTATATACAAAGTAATATTCAGGTACAATATACCGGAATTGATTTCTCCACTCTTCTTCTGTCAAACCATCCAAGTTCAACCTTCCTCCTTCCCTCAAGGGCCCTCTCTTACAGCTGTTATCATGAGAAAGTGTTAGGTGAAGGTGTTGAAGGAAAACTAATCTACTTGTACTCCACTTGTGGAGGAATTGTCAGGCAAGCATCATTGAAAACAATTGAGATTTCACATATGTTGTTTATTGCTTCATTAATCTACTAATAATATCACTCTGCCATCATGGAAGGTAATCTAGGTGTCATACCACATAGATTCCTGTGCAAGGTCTTTCCACCACCTCGGTTGCTTTTCTCCTAACTGCCACCTTGGTTCCTCAGCGCAAACCCTCTCTTATGTCAAATTATCCTAGCATTACCCCGTATCAGTCCACGAACAGACGTTCTAACTTATTCTGGATATTTCAGAAAGCTTATAACCTCGCCCCGTCCCTGCGCTTTCGCCACACATTCAACGTGAAGAGCTCCAGTCACTACAGCCCTCCGGATGTGCCGATCTCTTCCCGAAATCTGTTCAAGAATACTTTCAACCTCCGCTGCTTCTTCTTCCGTCACAAGTTCATCCCTCTCAGCCCGCAACACTACTATATCTACCCTAACATCCTTTCTCACAATTTCCTTGACCGCTTCACGCACATCCCAATGATTTCTCAAAAATGGCGATAGATACCTATACGGCAACCACCGCTGCGGGTACAATGCCACCAACATACTGCTGATGCTGACGAATGGTGTTTCCATTATCAAACCCCTGATGTGTAAAGGCACTAGACCCTTATGGGCTTGCAGGTAATTGGCCCATCCCTTGAGAGCGATGCCGCAACCAATACTCTGGCCCCAAAGGATGTACTCTGTTCCAGGGGTGTTACAGCTCTCGAGGTGACGGAAAATAGCCCTCACATCCTTCTCAATCCCAGACTGCGAAGGACTCCCGGTGGAGGTCCAATAGCCTCGATAAGATGGGATGATTACCGTGTAGGTTACAGAAGCGCTTTGAGTTTTAAGTGAGGATAGGATTTCGGATATAAGTGGCAAACGAGAAGGCGTCGATGATGCATTTCTGTAAATTTTATTAATACCAACCATCACATATATAGCCCATCTGAATAACTTTCCCTTGAAAATAAACAATAGCCACATTCCGTCTGCTCTTACTAAGAGCAGCTGGCGCACAGGAGAAAACAGTTGTTTCTACGTAACTCAATAGCTTTCCGTCCTCAGTCTTGATATCTCGGAACTTCCCGCGCCAGTTAATCCCCATACATGACTTTTGGTAAGTTTCAATCTTCTCTCTTTTTGCACCAAGTGGGACACCTGTTGGTACTTGTATTTAGCATAAACCTTAACCTTAATTTATTTTTATCTCATTTTTTCCTTTCTAAACAAAATTCATGATAGGGATTTTTCTGAATAATGCGGACAAGTAGGGAGAGGTAGAGGCGATGGTTAGGGAGAAAAGGATCGATACCTGGCATGTAAATAATCCTATTTTGGAACGCAACCATCACGACACACTATTTGTGAAATGAGCTGTCGGGATATCTGTATTGAAGGGAAAGGACAAGAAACCTTATACACCCAAAGGGTTGTTAACAATCCAACAAAAACTGCGGGTGGGACAAGTACCGGATGAAGATATGATAAGAGGGACTGGGAAGGTGATCCTGTGCTGAAAGACTCGACGCGTCGTAAGTTGAGGAGGGCGTTGAAGTGTATAGTGTTAAAATGGCGTAAAAGGCAACGAAGCATAATAGTAATTACCATTATTACTTTACGAATTATCCTGTGAAGAAATTAGTGACGGAGGTTGCAGACCTTTTGATGGGGAAGGGAGTTTGGTGTCATCTATGGAGTAAGGGCAGGGTAACCACCCAGTCCGCCAGGCTTCACGGAATTTACCGTCATGCCAAGTGCACTCTAGATGGCTCTCTTCCTCTCCTTATATTACATATCTTGCCATGCCACCCCCCGACTGTCACCACCCACTCACCTCCCCCTCTCCCTTCCTTACACTTCCATCATCACCACCACTATCATCATTACTATCGTTAGCGAAGTTACCACCGCCACCCTAACCACACTGTTCTTATCCAGCTGGTTGACCCTTAGCGTATATTTCCTCCTTACAAGTACAATATTTCGTCACCGTCCAAGAGCTTATTCATTACGATACCACAGCTTTCAAAAAAAATTATCATATCTCATACCGCCAATTTCCAAGAGACTCAACCGAAACCCCCCGAGCTCATTACCTATCATGCCGCCCCAACCAGGGAGTGCCCGCTCTGATTCTCCTGACGACTGCCGTTTGCTACCTTGCGACTATTCTGACGGAAAGCCTCTCTATCCGACTAATCTCGAAAAGAAGCCTCGCCCCGATGGTGCCTATGAATACTATTCTCCTGTTCCTGCTGGGAGCAGCAAAGATATCATGTGGAGAACTAAATGTGGCAATCATGTTTATCAACTCTTCTCTAAAAAAGAGAGTCCTGAAGGTCAGTGGGAAATCCTTTGCCGCAAGCATGTTGATATGCGAAAAACAATATCCTACCTTACCGGAATATTCTCCAGGTGTTACTTGAAGCTATCTGCTGACAATTTAGCACACAGAATCGCTCGACCACATTTTTGCTGAGCTTCCACGGAATTACAAGCTCTTTAAGCACATCAAATGTTCCGCCAAAGTTAGTCAAAAGAAAAACCTCCTTTAAGCCTACTTGGCTTTCTGCATTCACTATATTGACTTGTTTCACAGGACGGTGTTCTTGGGAAAGAACGATCGGATACTTATCTATACGGGCATCCGTCGGGAAAGCGCTACCGATCGCCAGCCGAGTTCTTCCCCCATATTGCGCACCTTTCCCGTTTCAGCTCAATCAAGAACCCTGATGCCAAGGGGGAATTCTGTCAATGCTGCCTGTGCAGTGCCGTGGGTTCGAAGAACGGGCCAGCATCTACCTCAACCCCCAAGGGATCTGTTCAATTCTACCAGAGGGAAGTTAAGAGGGTAAAGATGGTTGTATCCCAAGAGGAGAAGGTCGCGGAGCAGGACTGTGGAGGATGGGTCATACGCAAAGGAGAGATTGGATGGGTTTGGGTTCCTGATAATCAAGAGACGAGTTATGAGGGGATAGATTGTAAAAACCTTGTCGAGGGCCAGGGTGGCACTTGGGCCGCTGGGATAATCGTCGAACGCCCGGGGTACACTCCCTTTCTGATGCCTCCTAACGTAATTACCAAAGCCAGGGAACAAGAAACAGACCAAGATCTGATGAGAACGTTCGTTAACGTGGAAAAAGACATTGTTCCGCCCTGGGCTACTGATAAAGATTCGTACACTATTCAGTTCTGCGCTGAGAAGGGAAAAAATGGAGAAGTTATCAGCGACATCAAGCAGTGGTTTGTCAAACCATGGTTGTCCCGTCCTAAGTGTGCCGTCGACTACAAGGTGACGAACCGCGAACATCCCTCTGTTGCACCAGGCCGGGAAGCCGCAAGTACATTTTCGGTATTTGATAAGATCCCTGATAGCATACATTTTGTTAGCGAAAAGGGGGAGACGGAGAAATGCAGGGTGACATCGTATAATGGCATTTATCTTGGCGCTGAAAAAATCTGGATTGATGAACCGATACGTATCAAATGCTTTACCGAAGGGAGCACGGTTGATGGAGCAGAAGATATGATGATTGTCAAGTCAATTCAGACCTACACTTCACCCTCCAAAATTAGCCCTGGCAAATCGACAACCAGAATCATCTTTGGAGGTCCAATTTTTACCGCCTTTCCTAGAGAAGGTACAGAGCCAGTTCAGGACGAAGCAAGTCTTCAACTTCCTCCTCGCATGCGCCGCTCATGCGGTGGTGACTGGACAATCAGGTGGTACATCCCGAACGGAACGAATGAAAAATCTAAAGTTGTGCTAAAAGACGTTCTTGGGAGATACTACGAACCTCAGGCGATTCAGGTGTGGACTGGGCGTCACGACCTCCTTTACGGAGAGGACCCGACACTGAAAATCTTTCCGGTCGATATAAGAGGATGGGCCAATTCGAGACTCGAGGCTTTTGGGTGTACTATCTTGAATGGCTTGGACCTCAGTGTGATTGATATCGAAGATAAGATGGAATCAAAGGTTGGGCCGGCTAGGCTCTGTCCACAGGAAGAGGGAGATGCGTTGAACCCACCTACCGGCACATTAGAGGGGGGCGAGGAGGACGGCCATGAGGTAGAAGATCAGCAGGGTGCGCATATGAACGATAGGCAAGAGGATGTGATGGAGGTCGACACCCCGAGAGGCTTTGTGAGTGTCAATGTGAGGACCGTTCCCCCCTTCACTGTTCGGAAGCGTGAAGCGAGTGCCTAGATACCCTCACTCTCATCCGCCATTTTCGCAACGGGAATTGAGACGGTGACGTTTCTTCACAGTTTAAGATACGGAGGGTATTTCATGGATTGCTTTTCTTTTTTCCCTATTCCCATTTATCCTAGTGCATCAAAGAAATGTTTCCCACAAATTTTCTTTTTCCCCCCTTCCATATGATCGCAAGATTTGACTCTATGAAGTCACTATCAATTGTCACCGGAAATATAAAGGTTAAGCACTAGCGTGCGTTCTTTTATCACCACGGCAACCGTGCTCGCTAAACTGGTTTTGGGGCCTTTTCCCATTACAAATCAAGAAGTGCGATGATCTTTTTGCGCAAAGAACTAAAGACGCGTCTGGTTACCACGTCAACCCTTTATTTTGCTTTGAAGTGGCATGTCTGGTTGATACCAAAACTTGATAATGAAGATGCGATAATGATGTCAAAGTCAAGGTTTCCGAAATACTGGTTAGATCAATATTTTCTAAACCTACAACATTGGTAATATCTAACCAGTCAATCCCATCTTTTTGAAATCCACAAACCACTTCTTGAAACTACAATTCTTGGTATTTTTTGGCATTTCTTTGAGGGTGATCAGACAGGCCATTGAGACATTACATGTAGTCCAAACTATCGACTTACCATTATTGCAGTTTCCCATCACAACTCTCATTTTCCCATTATCAAGGTTCGAAACACCTTGGTAACCAGACGCGCCCTAAGACATAAACGGAACTTGATTGGATAGAAATTATACGAGTGAGTGAATTAATAGACCGGGGAACACACAACCCACGTCTCTCACATACTCGTACAAGTACCCATTACTTTCCCAACCCTGCCAAGCTGTCAGAACGTACTTGTACCAGTACACAAGTGCCCAACCTCATATTCCAAGCATGCGTGACCAGCTTAAAAAACAAATAAGAAAGCACGGCAGTGCTTCGCCTCGATAATGGTCCTTGTCATTGTGTAAAACTCAAGCCGTCAATTCTCAGCTCCACATCCGAAAAAGTTTGCAAGAGAGTCATGCGTTAAAATTACTCATGTCCCGTAAATTCCTTGCAAGATGGAATCAATAAATACAGTTTGCGGGATCTAGGCCATCAAATTCAGTAGAATATAATAAATATTCATAAAGGTCATCTCATCAGAAGTATGACTTATAGAGTTGAGGCAAACTATGATGAAAAGACGGGCCAAGGTACAGTACAAGTGGGACGGAAAAAGTGAGTGGACACGTGCAATTTTACTAAACAACAGATTCCACACCAAGATACCACACTGGAGGAAATTTACAAAAATCCAAACTATCCATAGAACCATTGAAAACAGCAAGGGCATCACCTTTCTATATACAAATGCTTGTTCAATTCCTCAAGAGTGGTATGCAGTTGAACCTCCAAATTCCGCCAAGACACAATTTTTACACTAAAACAAACATGATACCATCTCGAGCAAAGCTTTCTTAGAGTACCTATTGCTACAAGTACTACTCTTGAAAGAATTTAAATCTATTTAAGGTCACAATAAAAGTTTGGTAGTCTACATCTTTTTTGAACATTCTACAAAGTTGGCATATTTTTGATTCAAGCACGGTATTAGTGTCAGAATAAGTGTGCAAAATTGGGCATTTTAGTGGAAAATTGCTTGTACCCAGACATTTCTCCAGCCTCCCACTGAGTCAATCCTCGGCCGTGGTTGTCAAGTTAAGCACTTCACTGCATGCAGACGTGATAATGTGATGTGGGGAAGTACACAGCCCTCTGCTCAGCCCCGGGGAAAGCTACCGTATCACAGTGACAGACCGACGGTAAAAGCCTTTCCAGCCGTTTGATAACAGTTATTCTATTGAGCCCACGCGTTGGCCTTTCCCTACCTGCCCATCCCATCGGAGGTGCATAAGAAGTTGATCCCCCCCAACTGAACCTCACACTTCAATTCCAACACTACCTTCAGAAGTCAATATACAAAAGCAAACATGGCTGAAAATACCATTCACAGACAGTCCTTCTCTGTTGATAACCTTGGTGTTAGGAGCGTGACTATTTACCCTTCTCGCGCCGCCATCGTTAGGGATATCAGCGATGTTACTATCAAGGTTTGTCACTATTCACCTTGTCTTCTATCGCAATTAATTGGTGGTTGCCGCAGCCGGGAAGGAATGAGATCACCATTTACAACCTCACCCCGCATGCCGAAGCCGACTCGATTAAAGTCGAAGGACACAACACCACAGCGCTTATCACGGACATGGCGGTAGACCTGATCCCCAACGCGAAATACGACGAGCACCAGTTTGACGATCACTCCGACAGCGACACATCATCGGAAGAGGAAGAGTCGTCCCCGGAATTGCAAGCTTTAGAAGCCCAATTGAAAGCGACAACCCAGAAATTGGCAGATTCTCGAGAGACCGAAGCTTCATGCGTTCAGCAGCAAAACTACATGGACGCTTTCATAAAGACTTGGACTGAGAAGACCACCATCCCCCCGTCAGAGACCGTACGTAAAGAGTTGAGTGACTATGCATCTACCCGTCAGGAAACCTACGACAAACTAGTGAAGGCTAGGGATTGCATCGCGGTCACGAATGCCGAACTGGAAAAACTGAAAAGGGTGTACGAAAAGATGAAGAAGCGGTGGGAGCAGTCGCTTCGCAAGAAGAACGCCGCAAAATCAGAGCGTCGACGACACAAAGAATTCGCGAGGAAAGAGCGCAAAGAGCAGAAGCTGTATACCCCAGAGAGAGTTTACCGCGTCAAGATCACCGTGGAGTTGGACAGTCTACCAAAAGAAACCAGATCCGTTCCCAGTGCGATTAACACCGGAAGACCCCCACGGGCAGACGACGACGAGCCACCAGTCAATGACGGTGGCCCAAGTTTGCGCATTTCGTACATCGCTGGAGGAGCGTCTTGGGTTCCCCGATACGATATCCGCCTGGATACCACGTCAAACACAGGATCCATTTCCTATAGGGCCCACTTCTACAATAAAACCGGTGAGACCTGGCGGGATGCTAAAATCACACTGTCAACCTCGCAAACGTCCTTCAACGGGATCGAAGATAAAGCGCCGTGGATGGATGCCTGGCGCGTATGGCTTATACGGCGAGGGTACGTCGGTAGCGAGAAAGACGGCGGGCTATACGCCGCCCCCGAGCAAGAGAAGCGCGACGAGAAGAAAGCAGCGGCAAAGCGTGCGAAGGGCGAATTCGACACTCAAAACATGCATGGGCAAGAGTACTTTAGGCACCGTCATGTGTTGATGGAGGCTGCCGGTAGATCCCGGAGCACCCGTGCGGTGAAGAAAGGCATCTCCCTCGGCGGCAGCAGCATGCTCAGTCGCGGCCGGGGTGCGAACAAGCACTCTGCCTCTTTCGAGAGCCCGCACTCCAGCGGCTCGAGTGATCTCAGCGACGACGGCGACGACGCATCCACAGTGCTAAACTCCCCATCCAACAAGATGGGCATCGCAACAAGCACGTCGGAAACCCATGGGCTAACAACGACCTACGACCTACCGGGAATCCGGACGGTCGTCTCGTCAAAGCAGTTATCCCGCTACATCATCTCTGAATTCGCCCTTCCGTCCATCGAATTTTCCCACCTGGCCGTACCCAAATACCGCACCGCCGTATTCCTCAAAGCCCGTCTTCGCAACCCCTCCCCTACCACCCTCCTGCGTGGTCCTGCTGGTTTAACAATCGACGGGACATTCCTGGGTAACTCAACCATCCCCCGCTGCGCTCCAAACGACACCTTCGAAATCGGCCTTGGGGTAGATGAGGAAGTAACAATCACATATGCCAAGCCTGTCCGCCGCACCGCCTCCGAGGGGATGCTCGTGAAAGAGCAAGTACTAACCTACGAGCGGAACATAAGTATCTACAATACCAGGTCCACACCCATCACGTTAATCCTCTTCGACCAAGTTCCCGTCAGTGAAGAAGAGAGGTTGAGAATCGCGGTTAAGCGGCCAGCCGTCAAGAATGTCGGCGATACACTTAAGGGTGCTGCGACGAATGTTAGATTCTTCTCAGGGTTTGAGATGGGTGGAAAGAAGCCGACAAATATGCCCGCCGGATCGGGGGTTAAGGTGGAGTTGAGGAAGAATGGGGAGCTTAGGTGGGAGATTGGCCTGGAGAAGGGTGCAAAGGCCAGGGTTGGATTAGAGTATGAGGCGAGGATGCCGACAGGGGAGGTTATTCATACCGAGAAGTATGGGGATTAAGTAGGGATTCTTTTTGCTGACAGGTGGAGCCTGACGAGTTGGTTGGGCACTGTTTCTCTTGATCTTTCTACATTATATTTTGTGGCATGGGGTATCGTAGGATAGCGAGAGTATACGAGGATACCTACTATTTCCGTGTGAGTGCCTGCGCAGTCTGACCTATGTGTGAGTTATTGATAGTGTTGCGAGAGGTTGTCACTCGCATCAAGAGCCTATGAAACCCCCGACAAATATCCGGCTTCTTAAACTCGATTCTTTCATGAGGCCATATAATGGCCAATCCCCAAATAACTTGAACCCACCCGTGTTAAAGTCATACGTGAGGAGCACAACTACAAAATCATGCCCTCCATGAAAGCGTAAAAGTATGTTGGAAGCTAGCATTTAGGGCCCCATTCACATGTACTATACCATATCGCCGGATTGAAGTTGCGCCTTCGCTTTGGTGCAACGTCAGGGGAGACGGGATTCCGGTCCAGCGGTGAAAGTACAGCAGGACTCCAGGCTCGCCATCCCCGCGTCCATTTCCAAACACCTTCACCAACAAAAGGCGAAAAAAAGAAAAAAAAAAAGATATCATGCTCAAAGTTATAGAGAGCAAAGCAGACACGAGAGCAAGTGCGACGATGGCATTCACCATTCTTGGCTAGGGCCCCTATTAGAAATTAGAGGCATTTTTTAACGAGAGCATCAAGAAATCATGGATCAACATCTAACGACTTCCAACTCCGATTTCACGAGTGATTTCCCGTGATTGCTCATCAAGCCCTGCCTTGTGAATTGTGCACGGAATGAAAGCAGGAGGAACACCAACTTTCTCCCAAACAAAGCCAAAATGAGCAAAAGCGGCGACCCTCTAGTTATAAACGAGAACCCCTCAACGTAGCGAAAGGCGAACTTCCGTCAAATGGTGTGGGTAAGTATCGAATTGAAAATGGAGCCATTCCACCCCTCAGAAGTAGGTACAAGTAAGGATCACGCACGGCCTCGGAGTGCCACCGCGAGACCGTGCGGTAATCTGGTAGTCTTTTGTGGTTCCGGCGGATGACACTCAGATGTGTGTGGGTATGGGGATTCAAGTAGGTGGTCGTCATGGGATATGCGCTCAGAGCGGTTTCTCGAGAAGTATCGCACATTTAGTTTTTTTTTGAGTGAGTGAGTGGCTAGCGGGTTTGAAGGCTTATAACTTTCGATGAGGTCAATAGTGGGCTTATTTTTATTTTATTTTTATTTTATTTTGCACATTTTCTGGCTGGGAATAAGGACCGCGGTGCGCCCAAAGGATGATAAGCATGAGATATCAGCGGAATAAGGAAATCTGTCAAAAAACCTGAATGTATGGATTTGTTCGTAGCGTCTTGGGGGATGTTTGGCGAATGTGATTATGATTTGAAACCGCATTTCTCAATCAAATCGTGATTTAAAATCAGAGAGTATTTGGCAATGCAACTTCAAATCATGATTTGGGGTTTGATTTTGTGATTTGAATAATCTGTATTTAGGGCTTCTGTAGGTATTAATTACTTTTGGGTTGAAGCGATAATATATCATAGTTTACCTCACTCCTTGAAACATTTCAACAGTTTTACCTAACCAGGTCTGAGAGGTTAGGGTTACTTTGACAGTGAAAGGTGGCCAAAAAAAAAGTGCAATCCACCACTTCATCATTATGTAAACATAAAGCCATCATCATGATTTCTCATTCATAATTTAAATCATATTCAGCCAAATAGAAGATAGAGTCGCACCCCGTTGTCCCGGGCCCGACTCTACCAGATTCCCCGTTGTCCCTGATGAAGTTCCCGGGATTCTGATTTTTTTACACCAAAACCTAACCTATTGTCCTGATTCTTTGGATTTTGGCCACTAGGGACAGCGAGGTGCGACTATACCTTCCTAACATTTCTTTCGCCCATTCATGATGCTCTATCATATTATTATACAGCATTCCCTCTTTTAAAAAGAAGTCAAAAAGAAGTTAGGACAAAATATTGGCATAAATCATTGGTTCAGTTCAACCTTTCTTGATCCTGCCTGCACCAAATCAGCGTATTGTTAGCAAACCCTTGTGCCACCAAAAAAGAAACGAAACTAACTAAAAACAAATAAACTGCCAAAGGGCTCACGGGTGCTGATTGGACAGTCCGATTCCTGATTTAACGGGGCTTCCCTTCTCGTAACCAAACACAAACCCAATAAATACAAAACAGGGACACAAAAAAAGAAAGCTCGGTTTTTATTGCCTTCATTGACAGATCCTACCCACTGAGGTTATATCCCCAGCATCCCACAAACAAATATCCCACCCCCCTTTAACGCCAATACAACAATATCCCAGATCGTGAGCACGGTATCCTCAATTACCCCAGACCCCCCCCAAGCCAATATCTCACAACGAGCGCCACCTAACAGAGCTGCAATACCGGTATGCCAACAAGCGCCTCCGCCTACTGGCCGGCCAGATATCCGACACACCACACCATCCACCGGCACAAAGCGCAACACTCCCAGAACGAAACTGCAGGCACATGAGAGCCCCATCGGCTCACACAATCCGCGGTAAGTGTCACGCCCGCAGGAGTGGGGGAGTGATCTGAGAACCGTTGCTGTCAATACGAGCCGTCCGTCGGATAGGTTACCCCTAACGAATAGGTTTAGGGGCCAGGGTGGCCCCGAAAGAATTCAGCACACTCGGCTCGTTCCTATCGCAGCCGTCGTGGCCAATAACCTTCAGGGACTCGGCGGATATCCCCCAAGAGCACTGCCAGCTTGCAGCCCCAAGGTTGAAGCTAGGGATGGCAGGCATCTGTAACATGGTCGCACCTCGCTATAAGGAACGCCAAGAGTTCGGGCTTTTTCCGTTGTAGCGAGGTCTGAGGAGGAATCCCCCAGAGCGAAGACCGTTTAGGTGGGAGCAGGGGTATAAATTCCCAGAATGTTCTTCCGTAATAGGGAGGTTTCCTATGTAAAGGGGTCCATTACAACGAGGTACCACTGTGTTATTAATATACGCACAGGGTTATTTGTCAGCAAATGATTCAGGAATGTGCCAATATTATTTTCAAGGCGCACACAATAACATCACTCGTGCCATGGCCAATCGCAACGAGTAGTCCTATCGGGTGATACTCTGTGACCAGTGCTTATCCAAACCGTCAATGGAAGTCACCACTGCGGTGATAAACTTCTCCTGGCCTTTCTCTCGCCTCCGAAAGCTACATTACCTGTCCCAAAATCTTGACACCTTGTCTCCATCATATATGGATATGAGGCCTGAGTACCTAGTCTTATTGGACCAGCATAGTCTTGGCACTCAGGAGAAACCGTTCGCGATGGGATTCGAACCTGTCATTCCCTATCGGGAAAAACAGACAACCACCAAATTCTCGCCGTGCGCGTCGAGATTACCCTAGGTTTTGTTGTAGTGAGGCCGGTGCCCCGTTAAGGATGGCGTAAGAATTATCAGGGGGATGTTCCAGGGCCGGAAGGGGGTGGGTGTATTTGAAGACATATTGGGTACCGTGATGTTGATAGTGGGAAGGGTTTCTGAGATATCTCTAGCGGCACTCGTGCCTGCATCGCTTCCCGGTCTCCCTGTGGGAATCTGTTTTCTGGCTATCGACAGCTTGGGAAGTATTGTGACGATGAGATGCGACTGTCCTCCGGGAAAGGGGCCTAGGTTGCCTGAGCGATCAAATCCCAGAACACTTTGAAGCCTCGCAACTCCTGCGATGTTGCCGTTAAAATTAGAAGGGATCTCAGACGAAAGCTACATACCCTTTCCAACCTGTGGGATGTTACTCGCCTATGCCTGAAGCAAGGTCACCAAGCCCCCGCGTGCCCCCGACAAAACAAGGCCAGAGAAAGAATCAATGAAATAATCAACGAAAGATGTTTTACCGATTCAGCTCTCCAACGAGGAAGCTAACTATTTATGCACAACAAAAGGAATGAACCGCACCAGACGGTTTCACCTTTTCCAGGGCAACCCTCTCCGCCACTTCTCCATTGCGTCTAGTTCGAATTTGCCCCGGAACGGGCCACAAATGCGAAAAGGACCGTTCCCTCGGAATAATTATGCACGTGTGCAGACTTTGGGGGGTGCAAACAAGTGTAACCCAACCAGGAGTTATTTGGGTCTAAAGGAGTTACTCTATGAACAAGCATCGACTCAACATGTGTTTTAGGGGGTGTAGAGACGGGTTACATATTGTCGCGGTTGTTGGAGGCTCAAAAACACATAGATGTTGGGACCGTACTGGTATAGTACTCAATCCCCACTCCGATCTCATGTCACAGGTACTTCAGGACGACAACCCGCAGATGCACCCCCCATGTGTCCCAACGGCAAGGATGAAGAAGAAAGGAAAAACACATCGCCCAATTTCCTTGATTAACAAACTCATCGCCCAACTTTCTAATCCACGCAGCTGCCAGATAAGCCAGCCAGCTCGAACCAGACAATATTTCCATCTCATCTCATCTCCTCACCAATACTACCCCTACACTCACAATTACAGCCTTCCAACTCGAAAGCGATCCCAATCCCACTTCTTCCCTTCCACAGGAGATGTCACAGCACTCACTACTGAATATCAGAGTTACGGATCACGCAAGCCTTGCACATAATGGTAGAGCCCTCTAGGCACGTGCATTCTCCAGAATCTGCTTCAATTTAACCCCGTTTATTGTCAGCCAGAAATCTTATAAACATGGCCAAGAGCCAGGGAAATAATAACACTAACCATCTTCTTGGCCGAGGTCAATGGAAGTCATAGGGTCGGGACAACAATCACCTTGATATCCCGGGAAATCCGGATTCGGGCAATGATCCTGCTCATCGTGCTGAAATTGTCCAAATTGACCGGCCCCAGCTGGCTGATCGTATTGCCCGTAAACACCATGCTCTACTGCAGGCTGTGTAGTGGCCATTTCGCCACCATATCCCACTTGAAGTGCGATATTGTTCTGACCCTCCGTAGCCGAAAGATAGCTTGGGCCCGCTTGGGGGCCCGCAGCTTCCCCCCTCCTCTCCCCTGTCCTGTTTCCCCTGTCACCCGGTTTCAGGTAATTCCATTCCGCAAGTTTTTTCCTATATGTCCTCTTGCTAAAAAAAAATTAGTATCGTTAGTCTTCTTGTATGCTTTCGTTATAGTTGAAGCTGGAATAATTGCAGCAGCAGCACTTCCCAAGTAGATATAATTCTGTGAAATAGAAACCAACTTACCAAGGATTCCTCTCCTCCCCTGAGTCCAACCAGTGATTATTATCCTCAAAATGTGCCATCACCATACGGAGAGGCAAATTTTTGATAATATAGAGATGGTAAATATCCTCTTTCACTGCCTCCCAATTGTACATTGTTCCAGTTGAGAGAAGCGATTTCGAAGGTAAAGACTATCTTTGTGTGAAGATAGGAAGGCCGAGAGAAAGAATGAAAGATCAATTGAAGATTGGTGGAAAGTTGCCTGGTGTTCTGAAAGCAATTGCTGCGAGAAGTGATGAGAACAAACACTCCAAGGCCGGGCTTTTATATCAAAAACACCCAAGTTCACAACAGTAGGCCTTTCTCCGTTCATTTCATTGCCCCCCTCTCCCTTTGCCCCTCGATCCTACTGTATATGTTGTGCTCGCCCAGGAAGACCAATGAACTCCCTCTATCCCCCAACTATCTCATGCTCAACAACATTGCACACCCCAATCGCTTGAGATAGGACACGTACCCAGCCCGCGTCTCCCTACTCATCCCTCTTCTCCTTCTCTTGTTCGGGGCGAATTTATGAAAGGTGGAAGCTGAGTGGGCCAATTTGCTGCACGGCGTCGGTACTCAAAGGCTGCCGGTTTTCTAAAGTCCTTTGGAAATTACACTTTCCTCCCTTGCTCACTTACTTAGCATTTGCCCACGTAGCACATGGTTTTTGGACAACATATCTGGGGGGGAGAAAAAAAAGGAAGAATAGGAAGAGATTGGGAGGAATTGGGGGAGTTGGGAATCGGCTGTAGTGTGAATGGACAAAATATGATTGGGATGATTGGCGCGTTGAGAGCAAACCGGCAAACAAAAAGGAGGGCCAAGTATTCTTGTTACAGAAAAGTAGAACCACATTGTCCTGTCTGCACGACATTTACGTTATGCTTCAGGGAGCAAAAATTGTCAGTAAGCATGACAATATAGCCCCCACCCCACCGATATTCCTTACCGGTACACTACTCATAACATGCAGGGATTTTTGAAAAAATCGAAGCATTGACAGCTGAGCACTATCCAAGGGTTGACACTTCAATTCCAAGCACAACATATTATATCTCCTGCGACATATATTCCTTTTATTCTTGGCATTTTATCTCTTCGCGCTTCTATGTCATATCACATAGTGAGATGAGGGAGGGAGACAAGTTCCGCTACACTAATCATTGGCAATTGCCCTAACTCGGAGTTCATGTTCATGTTAAGTTACGTCCGTACTTGAGAGTATTTGTGCCAACTTTACTTAGCCTTTTGCGCTTCTTGCCAAGTTATTGAATATTATCTTCTTCCCTCCTCTTTCCGGTAGCCGCGCGACCTTCTCTCTAAGCTGAAGGAGGATGATACCTGCGGTAGTCCGCATCTCAACCCTGCCCCCGTCCTCTTCCAAAATGCATTTCGCCTCAGCATATTGAACCGACCATTCAGATAATTGAGGAGGTTCCCCTTCCCCGAAGAGCTCCCTGTTTATATCTAATGTAAGACGAAAGGCAACCCCAAAAGCAGAAACTAGAAGCAGCAGCAGCCTCATTTTTCGAGGTACGGCACATATCACCAGGTGCTAAATACTTGTCGCAATTTCAACTGAAATCGTCATGCCAGGTTTTTATTTTATTTTAATTATTTATTCCTTTGCATCTTCACTTCCGGTGCCTTGGGTATGGCCATGTTGAAAGCAAATATAGAGTGGATTGAATGAGAAGGGAGAGAAGGGGGGAAGGTTGGCCATTTCTTACTTTGCAGTTTTCCTTGCCAGATGAGCCTTTGCCCAGCACAAGCATCGTAAACCCACCAACGTCGCTGTCGCCCCAATTCCACACTCGATTGCCCCAGCCAAAATCACAATACAAATCACAAAGCACGATGTTCCACCCAAAGACTTTCTCTCTGTGTTTGCATCACCGCAAGCTGTTGGTAAATCAAGCACAGTGGGGCTCGTAGGGACTATGATGGAAGAAGGCTTTGCGATCCTACGAGTACTAGACAGTGCCGATTTGGGGGGTGTTGCGCGATGTAAAGTGCCATGGCTAGGATCACTCGAAAAAAGAAATAAGCGTACAAGAAATGACCGATTGCGGAAGGGTGCACCCAATGCTTGTTGTTCATGCTTGATACCTCCGAGTTTTTTTTTTTCTTTTCCATCTCTATCCTCAGCCCCGGCCAATCTATTTTATCTGGGTGTATTGTCTACAGATTTTTATTTTATTTTTTCTTCTTGGCCTCCTGTACAACACGGATGATCACTCGAAATGTATGTTCTCACTGTGCGTGGGAGAGAGAACAAGGCTTTGGACGGAGGTAAGTGGTCTGTGGAAAGATACGCCGGCTGTTCTGACATTATCCTGAGGGAAAGGTGAACCTCAACAAATTTTTTCCCACATTATTAAATAGTTTACTCCAGGCTCCCCAGGATGTTGGTATAACTTACGGTTTTGCAACATCCAGAGTCCCAAACGGAGTTCTTTTTTTTTTTTTTTTTTTTTTTTTTTTTTGCAAAGCAAGAGAGATTGCCCTGCATGCTTTTTTCGCGCTGGCTATATCTGAGCCTGACTGAACAAAATATTCTTTCAGTAACTATGCGTATCGTACAGTTCTATCAACAATTTTCTTCTTTGATGGTGGGAGGGGGAGACAAGGGGAGGGTATACTTACCCAAACAACGGTGGATACAAGTACAAAAACGTGTACCAATTGGGTCGATTTGCCGTCCTAAACGTCACGGCAAGCACTTTGTTAGAAGCTCCACAGTGTTACGTTCTGAGAATGGTGAGCTCCTACCGTACAGTACACCTTCCGATCACATAATGAATTATTCTTTCACTTCTTCTTTTCTCTCTCTCTTTTCTTATCTCTTCTAATTCTCCACCTCCTTTGTTTTCAATCCTCTCCCTGTTTCTATTTTTGTTTTCATGAGGCGTATGTGATTTTCGAAAATGAGGAAGGCGAGAAACAATCGTTCAATTTCGCTCCAAGGACCAGAGTTCCTTTGAGGGTGGCGGTCTACGGCGAAGGCACGATGTGAGTAAAGACCAGATCACCAAGATAAACCCATCGAATTGCCAGCTCAAGTCAGTCTTCGCGTATCATAGGCCGTAGGAGTTTTTGTTTTCTTTGAACGTTGCCGGTATCCAGCGCGTGAATTTCATTCATATTCATTTCATGCTCATTTCATGTTGTGATCGGTTTTGATGGGATGATAGAGGTCTGTGCTCTCCCGACGCGGCTGACAAAGTATCAGACCCATGTTAGCCTACTCTCTCATCCCGGCATGTTAAGCCAAAAATGGAGAAAGCCTATCCTCTTTTCAGCGTTTTTCATATAAAAATACTCCGTGCTATCAGAATTGTTTTGAGTAGTTTCAGTTATAAAAAAGGTGGGTTTGTGAGAAAAAAATCATTCAAGTCGTGCTCGCCTTCAACGAATAAAAAACCTATATCCCACTGATATGTACAGTACTGTCCCTAAATTTCCTGGCCCGGCTCGAAGGTGGTGCGCCATCCCAAGCGGTCTCAGTTAACACAATGATCCCCCAAATTTCCAAAGTCCGAGATCTGGGGACCGAATTACGGTAACTTTCAGCAACTCAAGTCAAATCGGGATTTCAGAGGTAACAAAAAGCAACTGCGTTTGATGACAGGCAGACGCAGAAAAAAAATAAAAAACACAAAAATAAAAAAAAAAGCGGACCAGCTGCAAACCCCCCCCCCCCTGAGCTTGCAGTCCACATACCTTATCTATTATTAACGTAAACAAGGCTAGGTGGCTTCGAATGAATGATGGGAAGATATATGCCTCATAGAAGTTTTCTTACAGGGTCCCTATTTTATTTTATTTTATTCTTTTTGAATTGGGACTTATGTCGGCAATTTAGAAGAAGCTGAGGAGAGAAGTTGTTCGAACCTTAAGTCAACAACTCCTGTGGTTTGACGGCCACTGGTAGAGCAAGCCCTGCTGCGAAGGAGAAGGAGTCCCACTTCTCCTACATACGTATCCCCGGATGCACGATAAGGGACACTGAATTGGCCCGGTGGAGGATGCATGAATTTGGGCAGGCTCGCTCGAGTGATTCTGGGTGAAAGGTATCTAGGGTTAGGGTATGATTAGTCCAACGAAACAGTAGTGACCCCCGAACATGATCATGCCAGCAATCATGATGAATGAAGCCCAATGGATGGGGTTAGTGTCGGGCTAGTTAATGTTGGTTTGTCATGGCCATCGTTGAGATCTTAGGGGTGTGATCTATCAAAACTTTTCTTAGGGTAAGTCGCCTGTCCTTGTGCTATGACAGGCAATGATGGTGCAGAAGGAACACAGCGGAAATCGTCGGTTTAAGGATGTGAAGTTCTGGGTCGAAAGGTTCCCATGAATGTCTGATTGAGTAATTACGGTGGTAATTTGACAGCAGTTCAAGAAAATTTTAGATTGTTGGACTTAGAGCAATATACAAGTATAACTAGCGCGATCAGTCCGCTTTCTTGCACTTGGTTTGACCGCATACGTTTTCAAGAACGAGAGATGAAGGAAAAAACCAAAAGCGAAGATCGGGAAGAATGGTACAAAGAAAAAAAACATCACGCCACCTTGTCTCTCTGGTCTGCCACGTCTGCTTGGCTTCGATTGACCGCGAAATGTGGGAAATCAAGTCCCTATTTTTCACTCAATTGTTTCTGCTGCGTCATCACAGCATACCTTAACCGAGCATTCCGAGAGATTAATGAGCACTGCAAAGGGGAAGGGAAGGAACGGGGAAGGAGAGAGTTGGATGGGATTGTTGAGCCGGTCCTGCGAGAGTTCGAGTGACTGATTCCGCCCTATCGCGATTGATCTGGCTCGGGCGTCAACTTATTTTCTTCCCCTTTTTTCCATACAACCTTCACTGCTGCGGGGGTCTTGTACTCGTACTGTGTGAAAATTCTGCTTCAATGTCGGTGGCGGGTTTGACCTATGCTGTGTTGTCGGTAAAAAGGGGGATTGTTTCGGTGTCTGACGGACGTGCTTCCCGAATCGCTCGGAATTGTTTTCATTCGATAGCATTCATGGCAGAGCTAGGGCTGGTTGGATACCCGGTATTTCGCTTGCTCGATCGCCGAGTATGGCCGTGCGGGTAGGGCTGGCTATACGTACTACTTTTTGCAATTTTATTGAGGACAGTTCATCCTACTGCCTCCGAGAGATATGGGAATCGAACATCAACATGACGGGCAGCCTGGTGGGGGGTTGTAAGAGACGTGTATGAATCACCCACGCACTGCGATGGGACTGCTGATCAAGAATTGAAAAAATTTCAAAAAATATTTCGATCACGCTCCCTCCAGGGACGGTTTGCATAAAGCATGATAGGAGATCCTTGCTCCTGATATAGGCAATACCATCATCATAATTATTATAGGATACGAGGATATCGTAATTTTTGGCGGTGCTGTCTTCCCTCCATGAGCACTGGTAAGCTGTGAAGCGTGCAGGGGGGTGGCTGGTATCAGAGGCCACGGGTGATAAGGGACCAATCCACATGTTTCAGAAGGCCATCCTTTGGTCCTCATTCTTATGGACTGATTACGGTACTCCAACAACAGTTTATCAATGCCGAAAAAGGTTATTCCCGCATCGTGTTTTTTTTCGGAACCATAGTTCAAAAACCGACTGTCTGCTGTTCTTCATGCGGCGAAAGAAAAATATCTCCCGAATCGTCGGGCGAGCAGGGATGCCACTCTGTCAATGGATACTCGAGTACGTTTGTTCCCTGGGTACTGCGGCGTTCTCACCCGCTATTGGGGCCCCTATACTTGTAGTAGGGGTGAATTTTGGTCTGAAAGAGGTTCGGGATAATGTGGGCCCGTACCGTATATGAAATCACTTTGCAGGAACACCGTTTCTGCTGTAGTTTCATCGATCCATATCAAATCGCCTTGCCGGCATAGCGGGGGAGAGAGCCTTGTCGTAATTCCGTACACAAAACAAGGCGCCCAGTAAGAGATAGGGAATTTTTTTATATATCTGTCCTCCCAGAAAAGGTGAGTGCAAACCGAGGCTGCAACCGCACCAGGTGGGGGTGCCCGGGAAATGCTGGAAGCAGAGAGGGAATCGTGCCTCAGGGAACACGTCGGTGTCCTTTTCCACCAAGGAAGCGTTTCTGTCAATCGAGCATACATCCCGTACGTATTGTAGGTACGGAAGTTCCAGGTTTCCAAAGCGCAGCGTCCAAAGAGGAAAATGGTACTGCGGTTGACTGGATGGTTTTGGATAGTCTGTTCTGTATAATTCGCACACCATTGCGGTAGAATGGAACAGGCTGCGGTGTCAAGGTGTTTCTTTTCTTTTGTTCATCATTTTTTTCCACTGTTCTCCCGCCCCTCTCCACACTTATCAAGGTGGTAATCCTAACTTGGTGATGCCGAAATCCAGAGACAAATTGCTCTGCGAACTGCGAGGGCAACAGTTCCCTGCGCTTTTTTGGTTCGCCCGCCCTTTCCTTCTCTGATTCTTGGATTGGCACAGCTTGGGAGACACGCCAGAGTGATCTTCGCTATACCTAGCTGCTTAGAATAACTCACATACTGCATGTGATAGTGTTCCCCTGGGGCGATTTAGATTCCGGCGTGTTATCGGTGGGGAAATAAAAAAAAGGAAGCATTACTATAGCTAGAAGAAGAAAAAGAAGAAAAAAAAAGACAACACGGAAAATAAATAAGCAAAAGAGAATTGGATGTGCTGTGTGCTATCAACTTCAGGCGTCTTATGAGAGTTATGGGTTGGTTGGTGGGCGATCTTGAACTTGCTTGCTTCCACCTGCGCATCCAACCTACAGCAAAGGAAACCTGGCGATTAATTGGGAGTAGCCTATAGCAGCTGCGGGATTATGCACTTGGATGAAGAAGTACCGTAAGCTAACTTATGTGACATGGGACATGGGCACTGTGCGGTACATGTAGAGGCCGTTAGGGTACGGTGCTTTGTTGGTAGAGGTACAAGCAAGTACATAGACGGGACGAGGCTAGGGGATTAGATCTTTGGTACGAGTGTATGCAGAAGTACCGATACCAAAGTGCTCGAGTATGGTACTTGTGTGGTGGAATCTTGGGTGTGTCGGTTCAATCAAATTTATCATCATCCATCATCCTTGGTGTTTGGCTGTTGGGATGTTTGATCAATGCCAAGCCACACGTTCGCAACCTTTCCCGGAGATGAAACAAGGAATCGAATCGGCTCTCATGTTCAGTGCCATAACCACCGTACGGCCTTTGCACTTTCAGATCACGGAGCCATTTCTGCCTGGTGTTTCCCTCGGAAGCCGTTTGTGTCGGATCTTCCATTCTTCCAACCCCGCGTTTCTCTTTTTCTCTTTATTGTATTGTATTTCGCGAGTTTTTTCGCCTCGGATCGACTTGAGCAAACATCGCCCGCCATGCTGATCACCATTCCCCGCACCCGCACACTAATCCTGAGAGCAAGGGGTCTTTCTCGGTTACCAGTTGCCAGGAGACAATCAACCAAAACCACAGACACCGATAAATTCAAGAAGAGCTTTCGAGGACAATTATACGACTCTACGGCTCAACGGGTACAGAATGAAAGAGCGGCATTGATGAATGCGAAGCTCCGAAGCAGGTCTACTGAAGGACAAGCGGGTTCCGGGAAAGCCAGTGGTGTTACTCTCGCCGGAATTTTTGGTGAGTTTACTCTCCACCATTTACCGCCTTCACCCAGACCGGCCGTTCGGGATTTCTTCAATAGATTATCTCCTGGTTTCGGAGGATGCCTTGCTGATTTTCTCTCAAGCTGCTGCAACTGTCGCATCCGTTTTCTATTACCTAGGTTCACTCTCCGTCCCTGCACCTCCAACAAACTCTACATCGCCTCTAAAGGATTTTCCCTCGCCAAAACATGACCTTTCCAAGTCGAACCTTGAAGCCTCGTGGACTGAGTTTGTTGCTCTTCTCGGTGCGGAACATGTATCGACGGCTAAGGAAGACCTGATCCGTCATTCAACCTCCGAATGGTCTTCCTATCACGAAGGCACGAAAACCTCCTTTCTCATCGTTTACCCATTGACAACCGAAGACGTTTCTGGCATTGCCAAGATATGCCATCGACGCCGAATTCCTATGACTGCCTTCTCAGGCGGGACCTCGCTTGAAGGTCATTTTGTTCCTACTCGTGGCGGTGTCTGCGTGGATTTCTCGCGGATGGATAAAATTCTTCAGTTACATGGGAAAGATTTGGATGTGGTCGTACAGCCGGCAGTGGGCTGGGAATATCTCAATGACGTTCTCGCTGAGGACGGTCTTTTTTTTCCCCCAGATCCCGGACCAGGAGCCCAAATCGGTGGTATGGTGGGGACGGGGTGCAGTGGGACTAACGCTGCTAAGTATGGTACAATGCGGGAATGGGTCTTATCTCTTACGGTGGTTCTTGCAGATGGGACCGTCATAAAAACTCGACAGAGACCTCGCAAGTCGAGTGCTGGTTATGATTTGACAAGAATGTTCATTGGGAGTGAGGGGACATTAGGCTTTGTTACCGAGGCTACTTTGAAGCTTACAGTAAAACCTGCAAGCGAGAGTGTTGCCGTTTCGAGTTTCCCTACTATCAAGGATGCAGCAGAGACTGTCGCGGAGGTAATGGCTAAGGGTATACCTATTGCCGCGATTGAAATTTTAGACGATGTTCAGATGAGGTGTATCAATCAGAGTGGGAGCACGAGTAGAAGTTGGAAAGAGGAACCAACATTGTTTTTTAAATTTGCTGGTAATTCGCTTGTCCCTCGGTTTCGCGTGCTAAGCAAATATCTAAGCGTGATTTCTCGCTCGGGAAAGGAACACAGTCAGGGGTCAAAGAGCAAATCGCTTTGGTGAAGCAAATCGGAAAATCCCATCGCTCTCAATCGTTTGAATTCGCCCGCAATAATGATGAGGCCCTCGAACTTTGGTCCGCAAGGAAGGAAGCACTTTGGAGTGTCATGGCTCTTCGTCGTGACGAGGATGATCAGTATGATGGTCGCACTTATCTTGGGGTTCCATTCAGCTTTGCTAATCCTCTTACAGTGTTTGGACGACTGATGTCGCAGTGCCTCTCTCTCGACTAGCAGACATAATAGAAGCCACAAAATCCGATCTCAAGGCATCCGGTCTATTGGGCAGTATGGTCGGTCATGTCGGCGACGGGAATTTTCATTGTATTTTATTATTTAACAAGAGTGAGCAGGGGGTGGCAGATGGAGTTGTGCATAGGATGATCGAGCGCGCGGTGGAAATGGAAGGCACGGTCACCGGCGAACACGGGGTTGGTCTGGTTAAGAGGGACTACTTGCAAGGGGAGTTGGGGAAGGAGACGGTTGATGCGATGAGGCGAGTAAGTTTTCGCCACAGACGTCATTGATTGGACGAGTGTATTTTACTAATATTACGTGTCCTAATAGTTGAAACTTGCATTTGACCCTCTCTGCTTGCTTAATTGTGATAAAGTGGTTCGTGTGGAACCAAAGGACAAGGAGTCGAAATGAAGAAAAAAAGGAAGCAATATGCTTGTAAACCAAAGTAGAAATACTTGCTTATGCATTGCATACGTACCACAACTATGATACACTCATGTTATTTATGTAATCATTGCCCTACGTCGAAACGTTAATGGCCTGTCAAGGCCGGACGCGGATGTTTCATTGATGTCAAGACAAGCTTTATCGCTTATTTCTCAGTCTAGCTAATCTGTGCTAACCGTCTGCCGTTTGTGGCAATATTGGACGACACTTTATGAATGCCGAAGCTTAGGGTGGTGGTGGCACGATTAATTTGGGGAAACAGCGACTGAAGAGAGGGGGCGAGTGGGATTTGTGATGATGATATTATTTTTGCTTTTTGACAAGGCAAGAAACAAATTTCGGCGGCGGATTCGGGAAGATTCTACGAAGTAGTGGGGGAGCCTGTACCTCTGTCTTCATATATATTTTTTATTGCCATTGGCAGGTATTCTCCTATGCCACCAGGGCACCCTTCTCATCTGGGCAGCTGAGCCCAGATAAGAACCTTTCCAGTGGACTAGTGGATGAATCGTGGCTAGCACACTGATCGCCGCTCGGTTTCTCCTACGAAACCCACCAACCAGCATCTGTTCGTGTTCCTGGGAGGTTGCGAAGGCTGTAAGGACTGAAATCACCTCTCCCCAGGGTGCCGGATTCCTTCAGAAGTACTACGTTCTCGAACTAGAACTCAGCGACCCAGCGAGACGTAGAACGCACACTCTTTCCTAGGTGGAATTTATAATGGAGGGTTCTTTACCCGCTGAGGTTACAAAAGCAGTCACAATCACACAAACATACTTTGTCCCGCACCAAGCCCAACAATCGCTCTAGCATATCGGGGAGTATTTTGAGCATCCTGCAGTTTAGCGCTTTATTGAACTGACGTATTCTGGATGTCCGGCACTCTTACAGATGCCGGTTTACGTCGTTTCTGGCCTGGGCCGGTCGCATCATGTCCGCTCGGGCGCCTGGCCAACCATGTTGTTTAAATGCCGACGGAGGGTGTGTATATATTGGGCGCTCGTTTTGCAGGGGGGATAGTGAAGTCCGATGGGATTTGCCTTCTTTCGTTCTCTTGTCTAATGCTGACACGTTGCCCTGTGGATTGAAAGAGAAAGCGTTTCGGGCGATTTTGCCGGGCTATCCCCGAGCCACAATGAGCTCACTCGTTGTATTTTATGCCCAAAAGCTTCCTGATCGATGCTGGGCTTGAGAATTTGCTTTCATCCCCTCAGCATCATGTGTTCATAAAACATCACTCATTCCGCTTCGGCTGGGGTGACAAAGGTCGTCCGAGAACTCTCACCCGTTTGGATATGATTGCCCAGTCGACACCAACCCCCTATCAAGCGGACGAGAGATGCCAGATTCATTTCCTTTTGCTTTCCGATTTCTGGAACTGCGGGGCTAGATGTAGCACCGCTCCCGCAAAAGCCGTCAGTTTGTCAATTTTTCGACTTTCTCAATTTTCTTTTTTGGATGCTCTGGTAGGGGTTCAGGTTGGCTCTCTAACTGAGACTCATAGCTGGATATGGAAGGTGGGCTGTGGGAAAGTGGGGTTCCGGCACTGATGGTACTTTAAACAATCGATAATATTCACATATACAGTGGGGCACCATAGTAGGGGACCTACCCGCCACAGCAGTAATACCCGCATTGTATTATCCTGCAATGGGGTTAGACCTATGGTCGGTCATCGACACGAGGGAGCTATCATAGGTACTCAGGTAGGGCGCTGCCCAAACCTTTGCCGAAAATGGCTTGCCTGTGCGCGGCTCCACCGCTGTCTGTGGGGGATCTGAGGGGTCTTTAGGAAATATTGAGGGGTAATGCTTATGTCCCCATCCTTACGTGGGTTGTCAGTGATCCTCCAACCAACATCCACCCCTATTTATTATGGACTGTCCTTTCTCGATCGAAGACCCCGATATACATCTAGTCACAGTCGCAAGAACGAAACGGGAGGTAGGAGTCTATTGCCGAAAGTTTGAACAAGCAAACTTGGGATTGGCCCTACGTTTTTCTGTGTGTAGAGAAAAAAGCTAGAGAGGGCAGAACTCAGCAAAGGAAGGTTCGCTGGCAATACGTGTAGGAATGACAATATGTAGTCGCAGTTTAATAAGAAACTCAGCGGCCTAGATGCTAGGGTTGGCCGAGATTGTTTCTATCAGATCAACACCTCTCCACCCCGTACGGTGGTGAGCGGTCTGATTTAGTAATATCTTAGCGTCCCATTTCTTAGAGATGTGAACCTGGCGGTATGGCCAGATTCCATAGCTAGTTCTTGGACCCGGCGCTACAGGCCTCTAGTGTTCCGGATTTTGCTACCAGCAGAGTACTCGGTAGTTTTTTTTTTTTTGGAGACCTTTAGGAGAATGAATCTGATAATGCACTCTCAGTATGCAGAAAACTGGGGGATGTAGGGGGGTGCAAATTGAGCAAGCAATAGTGGCCTGAGTGTATCTGGATCTACTCTCACCTGGTCCTCACGTGGGAGCAAGGGCCATCCCGATCGACGCATGAATCATCAGGCCCTCCACCGGTTGGCGTGGATGATCACCGAAATTTCGTGTGGCCTAGAGTATGTATCAGGGGTGGATACCTGGATGCATCTAGGGTGATTGTCTGGGAGGAAAGAGAAATTCCTAGTCAAAATTCTCGTATCGGTGGCTGTGATCGCTAATTCTCTATCCGACACAAGCTCCCACGGAAATAATGTTGGTACATCGAATTTGGTGTCTTGAGCACGTGGTCATCAATCATCACTCGTGTGCCGTGGAGAGTGGCCACCGTTTCTTGAGGATTTCCGAGAATGCATTTTTACCAGTTCCCAACATCCACGAAGCCTGTCTTCTCAAGGATGGCCCTTACTTGTGACAGCCCCGCCCAGGGTGTGGGCAGGAGTGTTACTGCAGTGCCTTAACTGACTCCACGCCTAGGAATTGGTTGTTTATTCCTTTCTTCGGCAATAGGTTCTGGAAGAATATTACGAGTAATGAGCAGGAAGTGCAAATACTCGCTTTAATATCGCTTGGCCAATGGTCAAGTGCAGCACCCGTTGAGATGGTTTCGCACAAGGCAGGGATTATTTCGCAGGTTAACCTAAATTAACTGTGCGGGAACATGTTCCCGGGTACTTGCACAATGTCATGTCTGATATCATGCCCGTAGCGAATAATTCTCGATCTCAGATCGGTTGGAGAGGTGAGAACTGTTTCTGGCTAGGATGTGCCTAGTGTCACGGTGACAGATTTCCCTTGGCCCAGTGAAACCACCAGTAGGCTATGGCATTCCCTAGGAGAGACTTACTTTTTTTCCGCGACCCCGTGCCAAAAACATTCCTACATGTCTTTCGCGCACATATACGGTATAGTTTATCCCGCCTCAATGGCCTTGCTGGCTGAATGGCGAATAATATTTTCTTGCTATTCGCTTCCCCTTTAGTACAGTGATTTGAAAATTTCAACTAACAAACCTGTTGTTTAAGGGCGGGGCTAGATCCCTCCACTCTTTTTTCCTTTTGGAAACCCGAAGACAGACCTGGCGAGGATCGAGTCGATGCGCCCGTGTTCCGGCACGGTAGCTGGGGATTGCGATACTTCCACGATCTCGGAACAAGGGCTGTGCGCAAACTCCTGTTCCACCCGAGAGGAAATGCCCTTACCGGTTACTCTGCTTGGTGAGGTATCGAGAACTCTCAGCTCTGTTCTGTATACTGAGTAAAATAGCAAGGCGCATAAGTGGGGTTGTGAGACGTCTAAGGCCAAGTCTCAATCTTTCCACGTCTCTGGGGAAAGAAGCAGACAGAGAGTTTAGCTCTCTTGTAGCTTTGTTTATGCCTTTTGTTCAGCAGAAAGCCTTTACCATTACTCAATATCCACCCCCAAAATCGATGGTTTTCGCTTCAATGGATCTCTAATCGCGAGGAGGAACCAGGGGATTGGCGTCCCGCTCCTGCCAGGCTATACTGATATCATACGTTTTGGATACCGAGCGAACGGGAGGATAACGCGACACTCCCGGGTAATTAAGATTGGGGGCATAGAAATTGCGTGCGTTGGCACCCTCGGTATGGTTACTGGGTTAATCCGGTGGGAGAGTCTGTTGAAAATAGTCGATGCAGAGGTAATGATTTACGGTGATGGTTTTAGCAGTGGAGTGGAACTCATGATTAATTGTTATGAGCTGATGAAGGAAAAAACGAGAGGAAGTGAAGTACGGAGGAAAGAAAGGAAAAAAAGCACAGAAGGGAAGGAAAGAGAGAGATGCGCGAAGTTTCCTATGGCTTACGCGTCCTGTGGCTATCGCATGTGCACACGTGTGCGGCCTCAGAGTGCGGGCACATCCCGCATCAAGTGCGGCCATACACCATGATTTCCAACAGACTCTGTTAGAGCTGGACGAGTGATACTATATGATTACACCGGTAGGAGAGCTGCTGATAGTCTTCCAATCCTTCATAGGGGCATCCTATCAACGGCAGCACCCGGCCGAATGCTCGCAGGATATTTGCCGAAGAACAGCCTCTGGCTCTCGGCTATCCCCGCGATCTTCATATGATAGTATTGCTGTTGGGGCTGCGGAGAATCATTATATCGCGACATACAGCATGTTTTCCCACGGCGCATTCTGGAAACAAAGGAAATATCAACCCAGTATTCTCTGCATGGAAGCTGTTCCCTGAGTCGTCCGTGAGGTAACACTCAAACAGTATGGGGCATCCAACGATAATGTCAGGTTGTGTGGCTTCTGCTCAAACAGGGCAGCGGTGCCGAGGATGGGCACTTTACATGAGCTTGTTTTATGCTGGAATTAGCCTGGAGTGTGTGGTATCGATTTGACAATTCCAACAGCGTTCTAAGATAGGTTTGTGCAAGGGGAGCTTATGTCTACCCTGGAACTTGCGACAATAGATCACTGGCTCGCGCCGGCTGTATCAAATCCCAGCCTCATAGACAGGGGAGCATATTGCCTTACTTAAACATGCATGTGGGGAATATGACAGAGACAAACAATCCCTCAGCAGAGGAGCTCCCTTGTATCGCCATGTTTGGTTGCTTGCTGCCTGCAACTCCGTCGTTGATCCAAGCGGGAGGGCTGCGATCATGAGGTTTCAAGGATTGGCTGAAGATGGAGAGAGATGAGCAGTAGGATTTCTTCACTCAAGACGAATATTAGGGTCTGATGAGGCCATTATCTACGCCGCTTTGGAGATGAGATTGGGGTATCATACTGGATAATTTTATCGGATAGCTTGGGAGAGACAAAAGGTGCTGTGGCAGTGCGGGCGCCGTAGGTGGCCCAGGTGCTGGCATGCTTTTCTCAGCCTTGTGCAGTTCTACTTCCTTCGTGAGATCACTATATGGGCTGGACATTCCAGATCGAGCGAACCACGGATTCAATCGATCATATATCACATCTTTTGCATTTTCACCCTCATAAACTCCACCGTGGCTCCGTCGCCTCAAGTCAATATGATACATTGATGCGGTTGGTGTTGGGGGGAAGGCATTGTGAGGTGGCCAACCGGTAAATACCCAATTTGAATGTGGGTGCTTTCTCACAAAAGCTGGTGGAGGTGGGTTGCACCATTTGTGGATCGCATGGACAGCGAGCAGAGGTGGTCTCAAGATGTAGTTCTTGGTGGCAATACTCTCATTTATGACACGAGGTGGTAATGTTTCCGACCGGGATATTGGCCAGCCCATGGGGACGGCAAGTGAAACAATATCTTCACAATCGTCAATCACACTTGAGTGAACTTGAGATCAACAAGATACTATATATGTTTTACAGGTTTTAAGAGTTGATTTGAGCAAAAAAGAAAAAAGAAATCAAACTGGTCATGTTGTATGAATGAAGGGATGAATAGATGAGAAAAAGAGTTAAATTGAAAATTATAATAATTATTTACATTCCTCTGCCTACAAAATTTATTTACTTTATTCCAATTGGTTTTATTATAGTTGAGGAAGTTATTAACAATTGTGAAACTATTATGTTTTAGCATTATGTTAGATATATAGGAAATGGTATAAGGTTCAGATGTAATAGTATGGAGAACAGGGAGGTTACTCTATAATTACAACCCACAGTTGTCAGAAGGATTATCTACAGCAGAGTTGCTGAACCTCAGTGAAAGAATAATACAGCAATTAATCTAAGTGAATCAATTACATAATAGTAGCAAAAGGTTTATTTGGTATATTGTACTTCCTGTGTATCTGATACCTTAGAGAATTTAAATATAAACTAGCAATTTGGATAAGCATACCCAGATGTATTATATCTGTACATACCTATTGTTGTAGTTGGGGGTAGTAGATGTCCTTCAGTGGACACTATCTGTAAATATTTGCTATACAATCTGGACACTGGCGTAGTCACCTGGAATGCCTGTGGACACTTGATTCACTAAGGCTGACACATTTCCACTTCCTATTCTCTTTGTTTAAAGGTGCCTTCAATCCACTATCTTCTATTCATTCTACCCCTATATGAGCTTAATTCATTTGCACTTTAGCCATATTCCACCTTGTACTCTATTCTCAGATCCTGACATCTCCAAATCTTCCCCTGATTATACTGTAGTTCGATCTCCTACTATCCCAATTTTCCAATATCACTTCACATTTCTTTGTATTGGTTAGATGTTTTTACTAGACTTCTGGTTTTCGTCTATATGTTGTCTGCATTAACATGGGATTCCTCCCTCTTACCTGAATGTCTCCTAGTATATCCACTACTCTCTCTCATGTAGCTATAGTCCTCTTCCAATTTTTATTATCTTCATATCCCATTTTTTATTCCTTAAATTGGCTAGAGCTATTCACAAAATGTTACCTAATATTATCATTTGTCTGTCTCTATACTACAGAATCTGCCTGTACTTTATGCTTTCTTACCATTATCTGCAATAACATGTGACCTCTACTGGACCCAATCTTCTAGTGGTCAGGAAAACTTATTTTCTGTAACAGGTGCTTGCCTGTATGAACGGTTATACAATAGAGTCTAAGCGGTAGCCTGCTATCGCAGAGGTGTTTAAGTGGCACCTGCTGAGAGGTGAAGACAAGGAGAGTACAATAGAATGGTTTAAAGGGTGAAGGGGAACAATAGGATCACTGTTCAACCAGGTGTATTCACTGTCCAGGTATCTGTCTGAAGTCTGATGTCTCCTGCTAGCCAGGAAACCATTCTTAAATACATGAAATCCTTTCTGCAAGAGCTGAGGGTTTGAAAACACGCAGCTACTATCATTACCTGTAAGCTACAGCTATGGAATCCTGTGGCCCTGTTGGAGTCTTGGAAAGCCTGGGGCTTTCCCACAACACTGCCTTTATCCTACCGCTGATATATATAACCTGTTCCTTCCCTTGGAACTCTTGGGGCACAATCCTCCTAATTGTAACCTACTCCCAAGTATCTCGACAATCCCAAAGGGACTCTGAAGATACTATAAGGATAGGGGGAGAAGCGTCGATGGATAGGACTTCAATAGGCAAGGTAAAAGGTATAGAACTAATAGAGTGACCGTACAATTTGTAGTATTAAAGATGTTAGTCCTGTGAGGCTTGAGAGTCCGAATCCGAAAGGATTGCAGGCTCTTTAAATATAAAAGATTGTACCTAGGAAAACTAATCAAAAGGACAAACATCCTGTCCAACAACATGCTAACAGAGGGAGCATAACAAGGTAACCATATTCCGAATACAGAGGGTTAAAAGCGACAGGATGGAGCTAACAAAACAAGTAATGGAATCCAAACAAGAAGGAACAAGAGATCGCTACTACTATACAAATCCAGTAGGTATAGCAAAAGGATAGCGATACCCAAATGGGTAGAAGCAAGGAGGGGTAGTGATAAGCGAAACAACGAAAGAATAACCAGTTAGGAAGTCATAGCCAAGTAGGAAGGGGCAACTAAATAGTAGCGCTTATCAGGTATAAACCCAAATAAGTAATAACCAACATCAAGTGAGTAGGAATAGTAGAAACATAGTAGGATTCTGTTACATTCCCCTTAAAAGATATAAAACAAACAAAACAATAAGGAATATCCTAAACGGCTTAATGACCAACCCACCTTTGGAGCATTCCACTCAATTTCAAAACATATAACTTAATCAGTAAACATATATCCATTACTGGTGTTAGGACCTTACACCTTTATAAGCCCCATAGTAGCGAAGACAATACCAAGAAGCAGTTTGCCTTCCATTTCAGATTCATCCAAGGTGGAGAGTGTTGTGCTGGTATCGGATTCTGAGTCGTATGAGTCTGGGAGAGGTTTTCAAAATCCGTCAGGATCAAGCTCAGGTGAGAGGGGGGCATAATCTGGTTTCTGAAGTGTCCAGGCAGAGAAAGTCTCACCATGGGACCAAGAGAGTCTGAAAGGTATAGATTCATTGTAGGTATCGAACCAGTAGGATCTGATGAGGGTGCTGGCGCCTTCTAGGTTGTAGAGGGGTTCTCATGTTGCTTCGATTTCATCATATCCTTTCCAATGGATCAAGAACTGTCTTTTTCTGCGATAGATTCAATATTTGAGTATCTTTTTGATTTCCCTTATCTCTTTTCATCTAGCATCAATAGTGACAGGTTCTTTGCAAATGGGTTCAGGTGTTCCTGGGAAGGCGAAGGGGTTGGGTCTTAGGTAAATGCGAAGATGGCTGCGATGGATTCATGGGTGGATACCTGCCATCACTGCAGGGAGTATGAGTTTGTAGTTGTTATGTCTGTCAGGTTCTTCACTCACTGAGAAGGGTCCTAACCATGGTCCAACTAGTTTGTGATTTTGTCCAACCTTATCGACATAGGGTGCTGACTTGAGGATAACTTCAGTTTCGTTAGGAATGATTGGGGGTCCATCCTTTCTTCTATTTTCACAGGAGGTAGTTTGGCGTACTCTGGCCTTGTTGAGTGGATCTCTGGCGAGTTGTTGATTCTTCATGATCTGTGAAGCAATCTCGTCAGCTGCTGGTACTGAAGTGGGGAGAACTCTAATACTAGGGAGGAGGTTTGGTATTCTTCCAAAGGTGATTTCGAAGGGGGAGAGTTCTGTGCTATCGCTGGGGGCTCCATTGATTGCAGTCTGGACATGAGGTTGGTGGCAAACCCACTTGGTTCCTTTAGGGTTGACATAGTTCCTAAGGCATTGGCGAACAGTTCTGATTCTGCCCTCAGTCTGTCTATTGGTCTGGTGATGGTAAGCTGTAGCCATGTTGAGATCAACATTAACATTCCCCATAAGCTGTGTCCAAAAGCGTGAGGTAAACTTGGGGTCTCTGTCAGAGACTAGGGAGGTAGGGAAACCATGAATGGAGAAAACTTGCTCAATGAGGGTGTGTACTGTTTTGATAGCAGTGATATTCTGGGAGACTGGTATGAGGTATGTAAAGCCACTGAATCGATCCAAGAAAACTATGATGACTTCAAGCTTGGAATCGCTAGGGAAGGGTCCAGCAAAGTCAATTGCAAGGAACAAGAATGGCTGCCTGGGGACAGGGAAGTGGGTGACTGATCCTTCAGGGACAGTGGTAGGTTGCTTGTTGAGCATGCATAGGTGGCATCTGCGGATATTGTCTTTGAAATCGTTCCTCATTGGAGCTAGTAGAATTGTCTTGAAGCATATTCAAAACATTTCTGCCAATCCATATGTGCCATTTGTTCATGGGTATTGCACACAATTTCGCTTCTGATGTTAGCACCTTTATAGCTTGCTTCATAGGGGACATAAGGACAGTCTCTACTGTCATCTTTCCCCTTTCTGATGAGAACTCGATCATATAAGAGCCGATCAGGGTGGTCGATATCCTTGGTAACTACCTCAAGGAGAGGGTCATTCTGGGTAGCATTTCGAATGCTGGAGTACCACTTTCCTTTCATGTAGTTGGTAAGCTGAAAAGCGTAAAGGTCAAGCTGTGAAGAGGGCTGATCAAAGATGCAGTCCTCATAATCGACAAGTGCTTCTGGGGTAGGTATGTCCCATCCTTGGTCGATATCTGGTATTCCTCTTTCTTTTCCCTTATCAATAACTGTATGAAAGACTGGGTAACCATCATCATTGTGGAGGGAAGGAGGAACAGCCCATCTGTGTTCTGCTCTGCGCTTGGGATGATGAGGGGAGACAAGGTTGGAGGAAGAGTAAAGAGGCAAGGGTCCTGGAATATCACGGGATCCTGAGGGAAAGTCTCCTGTATTCTTTCCATTTATGTGGGTTTGGCATTCCTCCCAGACACAGGCAGTCCAATGCATGGCTCTGTATCTATTAGATTCAAGAAATCGGTCAAATTCATTGACTGGGGGTCGAGTAGGAACTGAGGTGGGCTCAGGGTCAGGTTTAGTAGGTGTGCTGCTGGTGGCGATATTTCCGGAGGTGGTGACTGCAAGGGATTCCAGTTGTGTGATAGAATCATGGATTTGTTTAAAGCAGTTGGTGATAGCATCTGGATGCAGTGGTTGGTCCATATATCCTGGAGTATTGTTATTTCTCACCGCAAGGCCAGACAGTTGAGCTTTAGCTCGCTCAATAAGTACTGTGGCATGGGATGACACTTGAGGGTTACTGAGATAGGAGGAGGTCTCGACGATTTCACAACCTTGAATGGCATTGGTTGCAAGCTCAAGGGTATCTGCTGCATTGTCCATAGCTTGTTCAACAGAATCTGAGTAGTGACTCGCTTCTTGGGAGCTGGAGGGGTTTGAGCTGGTGCTATGATGTGAGTTCCACATGGAGTGGTGTTCAGGAGTAAGATTGCGAGAGGGTACTTGAAGAGTGAGGACAGACGAAGGGTCTAGGGCATGGGCGATGTTGAGGTAGTGCCTTGATACACTATTTATGGCAGAGGAGGGGGTCTTTATATGCTTCTTCTCTGTAGGGTCTTCGAGTATTTGGTCTTCTTCAGCTGGGGTGTCCTCATAGTTCCTTGATAGTGCATCTGCAAGGACATTGTCTTTGCCAGGTCTGTGTGTGATATCAAAATCATAAGATTGCTGGAACATGCGCCATCTAGTTTGGCGGTTAGGTAGGTCAGTCTGCTTCCGGAAAAAGGATAATGCCTTGTTGTCAGACACAACAGTGAACTTAGTGCCATATAGAAACGGATAGAATGCCTTAATGGCATCCACAATCGCTAAAAGTTCCAATTCATGGACAGGGTAGTGCAGCTGACTTGTTGCAAACTTTCAGCTGTGGAATGCGGCAGGGTATGCTTTCTCAGGGGAGGGTCCTTGTCCAACCCATGCTCCTGATCCAACCTTAGAGGCGTCAGTAATGAGGTATATTGGATCAGCTGATGTCTCATATGAGATGGGGCGGAGCGGGATTGTCTCCTTGGCCAGGCACTTAACCTGTTTGAGGGCTTCCAGATGTAGGAGTCACTATTCAATCACATCTTGGGAAATTAGGTCAGAGAGGGGGGCAGTGGTGGAGGCAAGGTGTGGGAAGAATTGTGCATGATATATCACAACTCCTATAAAGGTCTGTACTACCATTTTTGATTTTGGTATGGGCCAGTCTTGAATGGATCAAATTTTTTCAGGATTTGCATGAATTCCTCTCTCATCTATAATATGTCCTAGGAGTGAGAGCTTGGTGGCGAAGAATTTGCACTTTGCTGACGATGCTTTGATTTGGTGCTGCTTCAGTATTCCCAAGACGGATCTGATGTGCAAAATATTGTCCTCAACTGTTTCTGAGTAGATGGTTATATCATCCATGTATGCCTTAACGAATTTTCCAATAAATCTATCTAGGACAAATTCTATAACTCTGATAGCTGTAGCAGGGGTGTTGGCATCTCCTTGCAGCATAACTCTGCATGCATAAGATCCAAAGGGTGTCTTGATGGTGTTGTATATCTCATCGCTAGGGAGAACACGGATTTGGATGTACCAGTTTGCTAGGTCTATGGTGGGTCTGAACTTTGCTCTGGCAACAGTTCTGAGTATCATAGCTTGGTAGACAATCGCTCCATGGTCCTTGATAGTAATATCGTTTCTGGGTACAAGGTCTGCAAGCAGTCTGATTTCACCATTGGGTTTCAGCTTTGGGAATATATTGACTGGGTTGTGTGCCTCGCTTGGGTAAATGATTCCTTTAGCTTTCCAGTATTCGATTAATGCTCTGTATACTGGCATGATCTTGTCAGGGAAAGTGAAGAATCTTGGAATATGGTCTGAAATTGTGTCCTTCAGCTGGATGTGGTAGTTGACATCTGTCAAGGGTGGTAATTCCACTGTTTTCTTGCTAGGGAATACGGTAGGAAACTCGGAAATGAAGTTCGGGGCATCTGCTTCATTTATTGCTGAAAATTGGGCATGGGTTGCTTTCATGCAGGTCAAGATGATTCCTTTGTCAGGGAAGGTCATAATAGATTTTCCGCAATCTATTACAGCATGGTGTGCAGTAAGGTAAGGCATTCCTAGGAAGATATCATAGTTGTACAGGGAACAGACTAGGGCTTCAGAGATATCGCCGCTTTCCTTGTCAATCTGTATGACAGGCTTTGCAACATAGTTGATTGCTGATCGTGATCCTTTAACTGCCATCTTCAGGTTGATAGGAGTCTGAAGGTCTCTGGTAGGGATTTGGTGGGTGGTGACAAACTTTCCTGATATCAAGTTGACTCCTGTGGTTCCTGTATCGTATAATGCCTTTGGTTTGTGGCCATTGACTGTGATGTATGCTTCGAGGGATTGAGATTGAGTTCCAGTAGGTCCTGCATAGTTTGTGGTAACTGTGACTGATTCCTTTGCATTGGGATCATCTTCCTGGGTGTGGTATGTTCTCCTGACATTTTGGGGTCTCCAGGTTCCGCCAGGGCCTCCATTTCCTCGCTGCTGGATGCTCTTATACTTGTTCTTCTAAAAGCAGTTATCGGAGTAGTGTCTATGTTTTCCACAATAGTAACAGTTATTGTCTTTTCTGTGCCGATCCTTCTCAGCCTGGGATACTCTTGGATGCTGAGATATGTTGTTGGAGATTCTTGGTTGATTTCGCTGGGTGTGGTTCTGGGGGCTCTTGGGTGCTAGTTGGGAAACTGCATTAGAGGTTGCATTTCCTTGACAATTTCTATAGAGTCCTGTAGAGTGGGCAATTGCATCACACTTTTCCACTATCTCTACTAGCTGGTCAAAGGAGGTATCTGAAGTGATGTGTGGTTTCACTTCTTGCTTGAGTTTGATATCCATGGCATCTAGGAGTCTCTGCTTCACTGAATAGTCCGAAATTATTCCTGGGGGGAGACTGTCTCTCAAGGTTTTAAGTCTGATTACAGTGTTGGTAATCTGCACCATTTTTCCGCTAGTAGTTTGCTTGAATTGTAGCTACTGTTCATAGATGGTATCTGTGGATGTGGAAGGAAGGAAGTAGGCCTTGAATTTCTGTTTGAGGCCAGCAACTGTGTGGTCTCCTGGGGATGCTTCATATTGGGTGAATTTATCGAGGGCTTTCTCTCTGCAATAGGCTCCAAAGTATTGTAGGACTTTAGGGGCATTGTCAGTTATGCCAAAGCTGGCGATGTATCGATGGACTGTGTTGAACCATGAGTTGATTTTCAATGGGTCGCGATCTTTTTCGTCTCCTGTGAATGTAAATGGTGCAGGCCATTTAGGACGATTATTTCCCTCTGGGGGGACTGACATGGCGATGGGTGCAGGGCTTGGATTACTTGGTGGACTTGGTGGACTTGGTGGACTAGATGGTCTTGATGGACTAGGTAAATCGTCTGGTGCAGGGCTTGGTTCTCTTGGTTCTCTTGGTAGACTAGGTTGTCGAGGTGGCGAAGCTGGGGGTGCTGGTCCTGGAGCGTCCTCTGGACTGGAATCTGATTCTGATTCTGAGCTTGGGTCTTTCTTGGATTGGAATTCTTGGTGGAGCTGTTCTTGGACTTGTTCTTGGACTTGGGCTTGGTCTTGGTCCTCTGCTTCCTGCTGTTGCTATCTAGTAAAGATAGTTCTGAGTCCTCAGATGGTGGTGCAGGTGGGGGTACTGGCGCTTGACTTTGGGGTCCTGAGAAGGATGCTACTGATCCTCTAGTGGAGTGCCTTCTGGTATCTCTTGGAAGCGAAATAGTTGCTAGCTAGGGTGAGCGGGTCTCGCCAGGAGTCCGCTCAAGGCCTTCTTGGAAACAGGGAGGTGTACCAGTACTGCAGTGTCAAGGTAGGCGAAGGCTGATCAGTCCTCTGCTGAAGATCGAAGGTATACTTGAGTCTAGGTAAAAAAATGTAACCTACTGACAAGTATCTCGAGAATCCCAAAGGGACTCAGAAGATACTAATAGGATAGGGGGAGAAGCGTCGATGGAGATGTATTCAATTGACAAGGTAAAAGGTATGGAACTAATAGAGTGACCGTTTAACTTGTAGTATTAAAGATGATAGTCCTGTGAGGCTTGAGAGTCCGAATCCTGAAGGGATTGTAGGCTCTTTAAATATAAAAGATTGTAGCTAGGAAAACTAAACAAAAGTGCAAACATCCTGTCCAACAACATGCTAACAGAGGGCCATAACAAGGTAACTATATTACGAAAACAGAGGGTTAAAAGCGAGAGGATGGAGCTAACAAAACAAGTAATGGAATCCAAACAGGAAGGAACAAGCGATCGCTATTACTACTCAAATCTAGTAGGTATAGCAGGAGGATAGCGATATCCAAATTGGTAGAAGCAAGGAGGGGTAGTGATAAGCGAAACAAGGAAAGAATAACCAGTTAGGAAGTCATAACCAAGGAGGAAGGGACAACCAAATAGTAGCGCTTATCGGGTCTAAACCCAATTAAGTAATAACTAACATCAAGTCAGTAGTAATAGTAGTAATATAGTAGGATTCCATTACTCTAATACTCTAAAGCATATAATAGGCAGGGTGTTGGAATCTAGAGATTCTGGTAGGGAAATCAAATACAACAGAAATGAAATCAAAGGAATGTAATCTGACAGACAAAAGGCTAACGAGAGTGGTAATAGAGGTACTGGAATATGTACACATGTTACACTTGCTTTGAGACCTTTTTGCCATGCATGATCTACCATTAGTAGGTCTCAAGATACATGATAATTATTATACGTATGGGAAATGGTACTACGCCTAAATATCTAAAGGTCTGATAGTATATCGTGTCTGGAGGCGACTAGATGACTACAACCCACACTGGTAAGAGTAGTATCTATAGCAGAGCTGATCAGTCCTGATAAAAGATAATTAAGTAATTTATCCAGTTAGATCTATTACATATTCTATATTCTTGATAATCTGAATGCATTTGCACCTGTGTGTATATATGCAAGAAAACCAAGCCTCCTCACTGATCACTTAATATTTAATAACATGTTTGCAAAGGTGCACTCTGATCTGGAACTAGGTTCATTTAGCAAATGATTCGAAGGTTATTTACTGGTAGTATTCTTAATACCATCAGAGTAATAGATAGTTGAGGGAATTATTTTGACCAAGGACAGCATTCATCTTCAGGGTCAAATAGTGTTCGCACTTTCATTGAGAATAGGTGAAGTTTTCAAGTATACTTCATATTCTTATAATATATAACTAAATTAAATTCAGAGAAAAGCATATAAATATTTAACTGTCTATAGTAGTTAAGGGACATCCACTGTCTCTTCTACACACCTTGGTATTGAAATCTCAACATCATTAGAAATCATTCCCTATTCCACTATACATTTTTCCTCCTCCTCGGGCTTTACAATAGGGTGGAAACCTGTCTACCTCTCTCTTTCCTATTCTTACTCTTTAGGGTCTACCTCTCTGAGTCTATCTTCTCCTCTTCTTTATCCTTATTGATACTTTCCAATCCCTTCCCTACTTTTATTTTACCTTACTCAGCCTATTTGTTACACATATGGGATATGGAACTAGACTTTTGAGTCTAAAAATCTGATACTATAGAGTGCTTGGAGGTGACTATATTAACTACAACCCACACTGGCAAGAAGTAGGATTGTATCCAGAATTACTCAGCCTCAGTGAAACATGATAGAGTAATTTATCTATGAGGATCTATTACATATTCTGCATTCTTGATAATCCGAATGCATCTGCACATGAGTGCATATATGCAGGAAAGATGGTAATCCAGACTCATCACCTGGTGTCGCATATGATGTTGGCAAATAAGCAGTATCAACTTGAATTTTGTTCATTTGGCAAAGTGATCGAAGGCTATCTACTAGTCTAGTGCTTGACACCCTCTGAGAAATATACAGTTCGTGGGATCATTTGCTGAGGTGGGGTCATACATCTTCAATGTTAAACTGTGTTTGCACTTTGGCAACTATGGCTGAAGTCTCTCTGGATACTTCTTTTATATGACCAACACAAGTAGTGGGAAGAAGTGTATATATAGTTAGCTATCCACGGTAGTTAAGGGATCAAGAAGCAATATGAAGAAGAGACCTTAACAATATATCAAGTTATTCGTTTATTAAGCTTTTGAGAAACCTTTTATCTTTTATCATATTTTTTACCAAGCTCTCCTGACAGTTCCTAGATTTTCTCAATACTAGCACGGCCTAGACAATTCAACAATACTGAATTAGCTACCCCGTAATACTATTTGCTCTGCCTTCCTCAAGATTTACCTTGTTGGTAACACCCTACTTTGATATGGCTGGTGAATAAACTTGCCATGGGAGGAAACTCTCTACAGGCCTATACTTACTTTGCAGTCCACTGATCGCTTTCCCTACTCTCAGTTCTTTAAGAACTGCCTAGATGGGTATATACATAGTCCTGTCTCTGGTAGTTCAGTCTACCATACCTCCTCTAGTCCATATCTCTCCTCTCCTCATAGTCAATCCTCTAGTACCCAGCTGCTTCTCCTCATCGCAGCTGGCACCTTACTGCTTCATTCATGTAATATGTGTACATGTTTCGGTACCTCTATTACAACTCTTGTTAGCCTTTCCTTTGTCAGATTACATTCATTTGATTAGATTTCTTTTGTAATTGATTCCCCTCCCGGAATCTCTAGATTCCTGCTCTCTGATTACTGTATACTTTGGAGGATAAGCAGGATTGTGCCCCTGGAGTTCCAAGGGAAGGAACAAGTCCTGTATACCGGCGGTAGTATAGAGGAAATGTTGTGGGAAAGCCCCAGGTTTTTCAGGTCTCCGGCAGATCCACAGGATTTCGGTAGCTGTACAATCACTGGTAATAATAGTGGCTGCAGGTTTCCAGAGCCTCAGCTCTTTCAGGAAAGATTTCATGTATTTAATAGTAGTCTCCTGGCTAGCAGGAGACATCAGAGTTCATACAGATGCCTAGAGTGTGAATACACTTAGCTGAACAGTGATCTTATTGTTCTACTTCACTCTATAAACTACTCTATTGTACTCCCCTTGTCTTCGCCTGTCAGCAGGTCTCCCTTAGACACAAAAGTAATAGCAGGCTACCGCTTAGCCTCGATTGTATAACCGCTCACACAGGCTAGTACCTGTTACAATTCATAGCTGGTACCCATCTGCTCCTCTCCTTCCTAGCTAGTATATTTCAACATTCTATCTCCACAGCCTCTTGCCCATAGTCAAACTGCCTACAATTATTCCTGGTCGTAGTATTAAACTACATCTTGGACTTGCGTTAATACTGTTGGTTATTCCAGAATCAAAAGTTTATCATCTGCCTGCTGGATCTTAATAGGTTTAAAGTAGTAGTTAAACTTTGCTTATTTGTAGTTGTTTTTATCTAGAGTTTTCATTGTACTTTTCTTCATTCCTGCTTCCTAATTTCTCCCAGTTGTCCCTTTAGTCAGCCAGGGGATTGTTTTTTTGCAAGTGAGATATATGGTTAGTGTAAACTACTTCCAAATATCTCCAGAATCTCAAAGGCACTTGGAAGATACTATCAGGATTGGGGGAGAAGTGTCGATAAATAGGTCTTCAATAAATAAGGTAAAAGGTATAGAACTAAGAGAGATACTATTCAACTTGTAGTATTAAAGAGGATAGTCCTGTAAGGCTGGAGAGTCCCAATCCTCCAGGGATTTCTGGCTCTTTAAATACAAAAGATTGTAGTTAGGAAAATATAATAAAAGTGCAAATATCCTGACTAACGAACACGTTGTCACGATTGGTGCCATATCTAGTTATGCATGCGAGCTTTGTACCTTAAACAAAGAATATACTATGAAAAAAAAAAAAGAAAAAAAAAGAACGGCGTGTAGTTAGGACTGTTCATGTAACCATCTAAATTCTTTACTATACAATTACTTTACCTCTTTAACTCTCCGCTCTTCTATTGGTGTTTTGTGATAGGGACTATTGGGTTTGGCTATCAATACAATGTAAGCATAGGCCTAAGAGCAAAATTGGATCTCCACCTAGTACTACTCGTTACCATAGCACTCTTACCTTGGTGGCTAAGATTACCGCCACACCCCATACCGGACTATAAGTGTTGAAATTTCTTATTCGTTTTTATATGAATATTTCCTTGAATATATCGTATATTCTCTTACTTGGTTAGTGTTTCGGCAATACCTATTACACCGCATACATTACTACAGCTAGGACATACTGTGCATTTATTTCTGTTATATTTCATTATTATGATAAGGATTCTTATGTATATTTCTTTATCTAGTATTCGGGTTATTTCGCTTGCTTATCACATATTTTAACAGTTATTGTTCCGTCCTTTATGTCTTATCATCCACAACGAAATCCCTCACACCACTTTAATTTTATATAAACTTTTGGGATTTTCTTGGCAGGTTTTCAGGGTCAAATACGTTCGCACTTATGTTTTTCCGACTGACGTTACGGTAAAACACGTTCATACTTATATTTTTCCCTTTTTTTATTCTTTTAGATAACGGGAGGGCGCACTCATGTATATATAGGGGCTACCACCCACTTTTCTCGCTTAGAAGAATATGGAACAGACTACCTACCAATCTACCTTCATAAATCTACCTCTCCTCATCAAGGCGAGCCCGCAATACTCGCTTAGTATTGCGTTAGTATATTCCGATAGATATAAGATCGTGCCCATACACATTTGAACAGGTTATGAGCCCGGGCCTCCTATATCTTTAAGATATACATTTACACCCTCCAACAGACTACGAAACCTCACAGTCAAGGAAGCAAAACCCGTCCTGCCATCGATCCACGTTTCCCACCAGAATAATACCCCGAAATATTTTTCTTTGAAAAGTTTATTTCTCGGCAGGAAATATCGACTAGACGAAACGCTCCATCTTGACGAAACCAGACATTCTCGGCCTCGGCATTACACAAGTCTCGGCGAAACACTCTCGGCGTTAACCACCACTTAACCAAGCTCTTTTCACCGTTCGCCTCCGTCTCCTTCTTTTTCCTCTCTTTGTGCGTGCAAGCGTTACCCACCACTCCCCTGTACACTTTATCAACTACCTGGAAGTTAACACATCTGAGGGTGGACACTCCCAGAAAATTCCTTGATAGGTGAACGTGTTACTTTCAGGCTTGATAAAAGTTGTGTGGACTTAAAGGGGGTGTGTGGCCACAGAGGACAATTCGAAGAACAAAACTTGTGTAACCAAAATCCACCATGGCCTCAGCCTCAACCACCGTCCCTGAACCTTCGACAGACAATCCCCCAGCAACCCCTCTGCCCATTGACCAAAGGGCATGGACACACGCTATTAACTCTAAACGCGGCTTCGCACCCAGTTACAAACTCAGCTCTATCCCAAAACTGACTGGGCCAGAGAACTACCGCACATGGTGTGACATCTCCGAGTACGTCCTCGGACTGTTCAACTGCTGGGACATTGTGCAAGGAACGGAAACCATCCCTGATGAAATACGGGATGAAGACGGGGATGTGACGAATGTTGACCCTATAGATGAATTTCGCGATCGCTACCAGTGGGCATCGGCCTACTTCCTCGAGACCATTGATCCAAAATGGCTCATCCTCCTGGCAACCCGCAAAACGCCACACGCAATCTGGATGGCGATCCAGGATAAATTTGACTGAGAAAACACCTTCTCCTTCTTCGACCAACTCAACGCTGTTCTCGCTACCAAATACGAGTTGTCTGAACCCATCGCTGATCACATCGGCAAGTTCGACACCCTCCGGAATCGCATGCAACACCGTTGCACCTCTGCTACCGAAAATGACCGTTACGCCCTACCTTTTGCATTTAAGACTGTATTCGAGTCATTGGGAGCAAAAGCTGTTGTCCTTCTCCGGTCCCTTCCCAAGTCGATGAACAACATCGTCGACAACCTCCAAACCAAGGAGGACCTTACCTACAACCATGTCTATAACAGGTTGTTGGACCTTAAAACTTCGGTTAACTCTGAAGAAGACATGGCGTATAAAACCGCTACTGTCAAAGGAAAAGGGAAGGAACAACCCCAACGAAAGGGAAACAGCACATTGCTCACAGTCAAGGAATGCTCATACTGCAAAAAGCATTACCCCTCTGCACGCAATGAAGGGCATACTTGGAAAGAGTGTCAGAAACTCAAGACTGATAACCAAAAGAGGAAGGAAAGGACGGCGATTGACACCGCCAAGATCGGCAAGGAAGAGACATCCAAACCGGTCAGTACATCCTCAACCCTTACCACTACGCGAAAGACCCCTCACCCACACAATTGGGTAATTGATACAGGCGCAAGCTCACATATGACAAGCAACCTAGACCTTCTTATAAACTTTGAACCAGAAAAAGGAAATGTCAAGTTAGGCGATCACTCTGTAATAGAGTCATGCGGCCGTGGAACAGTTAAGCTCATGGCCAAAACATCTAATGGCCATGTATTTTCTGTTTTGCTTCAACGTGTTCTCTGGGTACGTAAGTTGGGTCAATGCAATTTGTTATCGTGGCGCGCTATCGTTTCTTTGGGAAAAGAGTTTTCTTTACGCAGTTCAGGGAAGGACATGTATGTCGTGGGAGAGAACAAAGAGGTATTATGGGGCAAGCTTGACGGACAAGATTATGTCGTGCAGGAAAGAAAGGAACAGGCATACAAAATGACCTATCAGGTGTGGCATGAAGCCTTGGGTCATCCCTCACCAGCCAACCTTCTCTCCGACAAATACTCCGACACACCCCATATCCCTAAGGTTCCTACAGGTTGGCAATACGAAACTTGCATTACCTCAAAGTCGTTCAAACGAAAACTAGAACCAACACAGAACCTTTGCCAAAGCCCCTGCGAGTTAATTCACTCCAACTTAAGCGGAAAATTCTCGACACCATCCTTTCGTAATTCTTGGTACTATATCACCTTCATTGATGACAGCACACGATACACCTGGATTTACCCCATCAAGGTAAAATCCGATACGGTAAAAATCTTCAAACAGTTCATCCAGGAGCGACAAACCCAAGATAACGCCATAATCAAACGATTCAGAACTGATAACGGTGGTGAATACGTGAACCATGAAATGCTAAACCTGTTTCAGGCGCATGGAATACTTTATGACAAAACTCCACCCTACTCACATGACTCAAATGGCGTTGCTAAACGGTATAACAGGACCATAATAACCGCCACTAGGTCCATGTTATAAGGTTTAACTCTACGACTTTGGGCAGAAGCAATCGCAACTAGCGTATTCCTCAGAAACCATCTTCCCAACCGATCTATAGGAGGTTCAACAACCTATGAATGTCTCTACAACCAAAAGCCGTTGATCAACCACCTGCACCCATACGGGACCAAATGCTTCATCCTCATACCTGAGGAGACCAGAAAACCAGGAACGAAGCTACAGCCCCGGGCGATCGAAGGCTATCTTGTTGGATACACATCCTCTGACAGGATATACCGGATATACATCCCCTCGCAACATAAGATATCCGAAACACGACAGGTACACTGGACCACTAAAACGATTGAACAAACGGAAGTGCCAAGTACAACACCTGCTCAGGAATCCCAATTTGCGACCGTCCATCCTCCCTCCTTTCCAATAGACCTGCAATCGTACAGTAAGACTTTGGAATTGGACCCGAGTACGACACCTACCAACCGCACAACAGCGATTGCATTCCATCCTCCTCCATTACCTCCACACCCAGAGAACCACGACCAACCTAATACACCGTCACCTACTCCGGAACCTGCTCCCTTGAAACAACAACCTCAAGAACATGAGGCCCTACCAGACGAGCAACCGGAAACACGGACAAGGTCAGGACAAATCCCACGCCCACCGGTACGCATTGGCAGAAATGCTACTGAACTACCGGATGAGGATCCCACCACGTATCACCAAGCGATTAACAGTACGCTTAAGGAACAGTGGACCACGGCGATGGATGACTAGATTAATGCACTAAAAAGGAATGAAACCTTCGATGTTGTTGAGAGACCGATGGGAAGAAAGATAATCGATAGTAAGGGGGTTTACAAGACTAAATATAATGCAGATGGGACTTTCGAAAGGTTTCGCGCAAGAGCTGTTGCCAAAGGGTTTTAACAAATTCCCGGCTTCGACTTCGAAGAAACATTCGCCCCTGTCATCGGTTATGAATCTCTCCGCTTTCTCCTCGGGATATGCGCCAAAAACAAATGGGGACTGCGACAGTTCGATGTCAAATCTGCTTTCCTCTACGGCGAACTCAAAGAAGAAGTTTACCTAGGACTGTTACCTGGGTACCGTGACGGAGAAAAAGTATGGAAACTTAACCGATGTCTTTATGGACTTAAGCAATCTGCGAATGAATGGTATGCTCTCTTCGCAAAATTCTTAACCTCTAAAGGATTTACGAAATCAGCCCTAGACCCATGCATGTTCGTCCATGCTAAACACGACCTCTACGTATCAGTTTACGTTGACGACATTGCCATACACGCAGCCGACTCCCCCCACGCCACATCTCTCATAAAAGACCTGAAAAAGGCATTCGAGATCACTGACCTAGGGGAAGCTAACTTCCTACTCGGCTTGCACATAACGTATACACCAGACGGCATACATCTTACCCAGCAAAAATACATCAAGTTAGTCCTCCAACGATATGGCATGGAAAACTTACGTTCCGTTTCTACCCCTTTACCAAAAGGCATTCAACTTACGAAAGGCACCGAAGACATACAGATACCAGACCCCTCCATTTACAAATCGGTTATAGGATCACTTATGTACCTCACCACTGGCACAAGACCCGACCTCTCATATACGATTTTATTTCTTTCTCAATTTTCTTCTTGCCCATCTGAAGCACACTTAAAGGCCGCTAAACACGTCTTTCGTTACCTTGCTGGGACGGAAAATATAGGATTGTTCTACCCGTACCCAACCAATGCAACTCCCGCTATTGATGTCTATGCTGATGCAGACTTTGCCGCTTGCCTTGATACCCGCCGCTCCTTCTCAAAATATATTGTTATCTTAAATGGTTCATGTATCTCCTGGCGATCCAAGAAACAGGCATCCGTCGCTACATCTACTACCGAAGCGGAATATGTTGCTATGTCATTGGCTCCGCGACAAATCCAATGGTTCTAAAGAGGCCTCAAGGATATTCGACTAGGTTTACCGATCGCTTTGCACGCAGATAATACCGGCGCTAATTTTCTTGCGACAAACTATCAACTCAATGAACGTACCAAACACATCGATGTTCACTTTCACAAAATACGAGAAGAACTCGACTCCGGTTCGTTCACTTTACTAAAAGTTGAGTCGTCAGAAAACCTTGCAGATATCTGCACTAAAATCTTAACCAAACCAGCACATACACGGTTGATGGGACTTCTGGGCTGTAGATAATGAGGGGAAGTGTTGAAATTTCTTATTCGTTTTTATATGAATATTTCCTTGAATATATCGTATATTCTCTTACTTGGTTAGTGTTTCGGCAATACCTATTACACCGCATACATTACTACAGCTAGGACATAGTGTGCGTTTATTTCTGTTATATTTCATTATTACGATAAGGATTCTTATGTATATTTCTTTATCTGGTATTCGGGTTATTTCGCTTGCTTATCACATATTAAAACGGTTATTGTTCCGTCCTTTATGTCTTATCATCCACAACGAAACCTCTCACACCACTTTAGTTTTATATAAACTTTTGGGATTTTCTTGGCAGGTTTTCAGTGTCAAATACATTCGCACTTATGTTTTTCCTACTGACGTTACGGTAAAACACGTTCGTACTTTTATTTTTCCCTTTTTATATTCTTTTAGATAACGGGAGGGCGCACTCTTGTATATATAGGGGCTACCGCCCACTTTTCTCGCTTAGAAGAATAAGGAACAGACTACCTACCAATCTACCTTCATAAATCTACCTCTCCTCATCAAGGCGAGCCCGCAATAGTCGCTTAGTATTGCGTTAGTATATTCCGATAGATATAAGATCGTGCCCATACATATTTGAACAATAAGGACGGCCGTGTCATATTCATCTAACCCACAGAGAAGTAGTTACCTGTTGCAAGTCAGCAGACTGCATAGGATTGTAACATACATTACCAGAGGCCGCATAACAAGGTAACAATCTTCCAAATACAAAGGTTCAAATGCAACAGGATGGAGCTACCAAAACAAGGAATATTATCGAATCAAGGAGGATCAAGTAATCGCTAATAGTATACAAATCGAGTATGTATAATAGAAGGATAGAGATATCCAAATGGGTAAAAGCAAGACAGCAGTAATTGTGACATATGTACATATTCTAGTACCCCTATTACCACTCTCGTTAGCCTTTCTTTTGTCAGATTACATTCATTTGATTTGATTTCTTTTGTATTTGATTTCCCTACCAGAATCTCTAGATTCCGACTATCTGATTACTGAATGCTTTGCATGATCAGCAGGATTGTGTCCCAGGAGTTCTAAGGGAAAGAACAGGTCATGTATATCGGCGGTAGCATATAGGCAGTATTGTGGGAAAGTCACAGGTTTTCCCAGACTTCGGCAGGGCCACAGGCTTCTGGTAACGGTACACTCACCAGTAATGATAGTGGCTGCGGGTTTCCAAAGCCTCAGCTCTTGCAGGGAAGATTTCATGTATGTAAGAGTGGTCTCCTGGCTAGCAGGAGACATCACACTTCAGACAGATGCCTAGACAGTGAATACACTTAGTTGAACGGCGATTCTATTGTTCCCCTTCACTCTATAAACTATTCTATTGTACCCTCCTTAGTTTCGCCTCTCAGCAGGTCTCCCTTAGACACCAAAGCGATAGCAGGCTACTGCTTTGGCTCTATTGTATAACCGTTCACTCAGGCTAGTGCTAGTTATATTTTTTTTGCCTCAGCAGGTGATATCTGGTTCTCAGGATTGAGGACAGTGGGTAGGATTGATCACTCTTTCCTTTTCTTGATAACTAGTTAGAAACAGGAGCGGCAGGGAAAGACTCCCAGCTCAGCTACTACATTCATCATTACAGACACAAGAAGTCAGACCACTAGGTCTGGAAGCATATTGAGATCTCCTAGCAGATTTGGGAACAACTTAGATACAGACCCAGAAGGAGAAGGTGATAATACACCTATACCTAGACAAAGTTTCCTACAACTAGGAGACCTTGATACTGACTCAGATGAGGACCTTTCAGTTGAGCAAATCGTCCAAAGAGAAAGCCAGAGAACAGAGACAGCTCAGAAATCGAGACCAAGAACCAGAAGCATCTTGGAGCCAGTCTTTGGAACCCTACCAGTCTCAGCAGTACACTCTAGACGTGAAACACTACATGGCAGATTTCCAGACTCCCCAGGACCCTCTAAAAGCCCACCAGTACCTCAAGGGAAAGGGAACGAACCGGAAACTCCCAGAGACCTGCCAGCACCTCCGCCAGCATCTAGGACGATGGCTGATGCTCCAGACTAACCTAGGAAACCAAAGATCAAACTTCCGCAACTATTCAAGTTTAGTGGAGAAGGCAAAGATCTACAACTATACAAACTCAAGCACTGGTTTAGGGAGGTTAAGAAGTACTTATCTAAGTATAATGTCCTTGATAATACTGAGGATGTAGTGGACTACTATGGCGCCTATACAGAAAAGCGAGCACATAGTGCCTACCTCAACCTCATGGATTAGTTTGAAGATAACCAACCCTTCCGCCTAGAATTCAAGAATCGATATAATCACATTTTTGAAGCATCAACTAATACAGATAACCTGTGCCTCAAATAGCAAAAGAAACAACAGTCCTCAGGAGGCAAGACAGCAAGAATTTTCAAGATTGCTGGAGAACTAGAAGGCTTAAGAGGAACCCTGCCTAGAGACTCTATATCTGACTATGCACAAAGGCAACACTTTTTAGATGCCATGGATCCCAGGCTCAGAAAAAATGTTGAACCACAGATACGAGATACTGATACCTGGAATCAAGTGGTCCAATTGGCAGAGAGATATGATGCAACAATGTTCAAGACAGGAGCCTATGGGAGTAGCGGCAGCTCCTCTAGCACCTCCGGAAATAAGCCAAATAAAGCTAAGAACCCTTCTGACAAACCAGCAACAAGCCAGCAGGAAAAGGCAAAGCTTCAGCGAGATAATCGACCTCTCCTACGCAAAAGAAGCCCGGCAAGCAGGATTTTTGATCGACCCTAGTGAGAAGGAGCCTGTTACTACTGTGGAGAAGCAGGACATATGGCAAATGATTGCCCAAAGAAGGAAATCAATTCCAATCATCTCACAGTTATCCAGGACATACCTGATAGTGATGAAGAGCATTATGAGGCAGAGAGCGATGACACCGAAGGGTTGGATGGAAGGAATACTATCCAAACTTACAAAACTACTATTGGCGCCCCCAAGGAAGTAGCTAGGCCAATCAAAGCATCAGAATTCACAATACTAGTCAACAAGAAAGCCGCCAGGGTCCTAGCAGACACTAGAACCATTGGCGGTACCCTAATCAGCAATCGCTTTGTTACAACAAACAATATCACTTATACTAATTTGAAGATGCCTACAACGTTCAAAATGCCTGTCCAAGGATCCAGATCAAGCAGCAATCACACCTGCATCACAGATATCGAAATTGTAAGCATGAATGTACCCAAGATACACATGAGCCTCACTCCAGTATCAGACTATGATATTCTACTCAGCATGGATGACCTCATACGCTTTAGAGGAGTTATAGACTGCCGGAACAATACCCTCTACTTCCCTGACTACACAGTCAGAGTTAACTTCAATGGGAACAGAACTAGGCCACGCTCAGCGATGGATTAACAGGAAGATATACCAGAATTCTTCAAGATCTACCCTCAGGTTTTTGTCACAGAAATACCTAAAACCTTACCACTATTGCGGCGCTTTAACCACCAGATCATGATCAAGGACCCAGACCTTTATGTCAAGATGCCAACATTCAAGACCCATGAAAAATTGATCACTAAATTTAAGGCATTAATAGAGAAGCAAATCAGGGCTGGGATACTCTACAGATCACAAACTCTAGGAGGCGCCAGTATGTTCATTCAAGGGAAACCTAATAGTAGGATAAGACCATTAGTTGACCTTCGCTACAGGAATAAAAACACTAAGAAGGACGAAGCTCCTATCCCCAATCAGCAGCTCATAGTCAACACTGTGTGGCAGAGCCAAATTCCGAAGCAAGATAGACCTCAGTGATGGCTACTTTCAGACCAGGGTTGAGCCTGAGTATGAGAAGTATAACACTATCAAGACACCCTTTGGTGGCTTCGCCTGCAAAGTAATGCTGTAAGAAGACACAAATGTGACAGGAACCTTCATGTGAGTCATGGAAGATATACTATCAGAAGAGATAGGAGTCTTTGTATAGGTATACATTGACGATATCCTGATATATAGCGATACACACCAAGACCGTATCAAGTATATCAAAGCTGTTTGCCAGAAACTGCAAAAAGCTCAGCTTTATGCCAACCCAAAAAAGAGTGTTTTCTTTGCACAAAAGCTTGATATCCTAGGTCACCTTATCGATGATAAAGGCATTCACCTACCACCAGAGAAGATCAGAAATGTTGAGGACTGGACAAGACCTCAGAATAGAAAGGAACTCCAGCGTTTTAGTGGGAAGGTTAATTGTATCACCCAGTTCCTAACACAAATCGCCACTACACTGCACCACTTACAGAGCTTACCGGCGATGCTGAATGGATCTGGACAGACTTGCACAAAGCAGCCTTTTAAGTAGTGAAAAAGGAGGCGAAAAATCATCAAGTTCTTAGACATATTGACTATACCAACCCAGAACCAATCGGGCTATTGACTGATGCATCTCCTGCCGGTAGTAGCGCTCGGATAGGCCAAGGACCAACCAGAGATACAGGCAGACTGGCAGCATTCCATTTGAGGAAACTGTTAGCCTCTCAGAGGAACTACCACACTCACCAACAGGAAGTGCTTGCAATAGTTGAGGCTGTACAAGCCTTGGCCCACCTGTTGTCCCACATAAAGTTCACCATAATTACTGAGTATGTGAGTCTTACCAAGCTTATGATACAGAAGAATCTCTGTGACTAGCAGCAAAGATGGATAAAGCATCTCAGCCACTTCAATTTTAAAATGGAATAGATGCCTGGAGTTTCGAATTTTCTGGCAGACTATCTATCCAGAGTTCATGAAACCAATTCAGGGCCTGAAAATATAATACTACAGGACTCCACCTCTGAAAATACAGATCTCCAGAACCACAACTCTAATCATATTCAAACCAACTATACTTCTTCCTTATACTATAGCCTAGATTCCAACAGCGAAATAGAAACCATTATAGAAACACAGCACTCTCCATCCCTCACTACTTGTGAATATATCTATCGCTCCTTCCCAGACTACCTAGCAAGCAAAGAGATAGCAGCCAATGCAGTTACTCACTCCAAAAAGAGCAAAAATAATGCTAGCTGCAACGATAACAGCATCCAGATAGAAAACTATTGGGGAGACAAAGCTACCTTGAATCTTCACCAGAATAGAGAGGAACGAAGCCAATCAGCCCTCTCCTGGACGGCCTGCTATGATAACCAGTGCCTTACACACAGAGACAGCAAAGAAGCTAATAGATATTTCCCCTGGGACCCTGAGAAACGAAAGAAAGCAAAGAAAGCGAAAGCGAAATCAGATACCTCAATGGACAGTAGCCCCCTTCAATCAAATGATAGCTCTATGTCCCTACCCTCACCTGGAAACAAACACCTCAGACTTGCAGATATGTTAACTTCAGCCTCCCCACCTCGGGCTTCACCTGCTTCGCCAGCTTGTAGACCCCTCCATAGCGAACTTGAAGCTTTCTGGAATTCGGCAGAAAACCGATAAGGTCCAGACCTTTCTTGGTACGCTCCACTTATCCCTTATGGGAAAATTCCGCCCAGCTGTCATTGAAGCCCTCCAGAATGACCCTCTTTTCCGACGAGTCATGGAGACTACTGATAAGCTACACTATTTAATCCAGGATGGCCTCCTGATATCTGACAATACCAACGCCTATTCTAACATCTATATCCTTATAGGACCCTTAGAGAGGGGAGTATCCATTCAGGATTTCATCCTTAAAACAGGTCATGAAGGCTTAGGAGATTTCTCAGCTCATAAGTCCTACAAGTACACCGCTTATTTCTTCTGGTGGCCTCAGATGTGCCAGGACTCCATAGCCTGCTACCGCTCTTATGATCAATGCCAGAACAACAAGGAACCAACCACACTTCCGGCAGGTAAATCTCTAGCCCTGCCAGCACCTGACGAAGCCTACCAATCCCTGGCAATCAATTTCGCTAGCCTCTTCAATACATCAAACAACCATACAACTATCATGGTTATTATTGATCGCTTTACCTCCTACACTTATCTTATAATACTTCAGGACTCTGCCACCTCTGAAAAAGTATTCAGCAAGCTCTAGAAGACAATATTTGATGTTTATGGACAAACCTAAGCATAGTAGTGGACCATGACTCACGCTTCACCTCTAAGTTCTGGTCTCAGATGATGAAGTCAATGGGAATCCAGCTCTGGATGGCAACTCAATACCACCACTAAACTAATAGCCAGCTAGAGCCCTGGATTCTCACCCTCAAACAGATGATGAGGAACTTCATCTACCAAATACAGAACAACTCGTCCAATGCCCTCACAGCGATAGCAGCAGCGATGAATGGCGCCCCCCATGAATGCTTAGGAATATCTCCATACCAAGGACTCTATGGACACACTTGGAATCTCTTCAATTCTGTCTTCAGATCCGCCAGCAAAGGACCAGCAATAGACGAGATCTTGAATGCCCAAGAAGCCACCAGGACGGAAGTTGATATGCCCAGAAAGTATGCCAAATTCCAGCAGACTGTACAAGTAGATAAAAAGAGGGACCCTGATCGAAGACCATTCAACATTGCCACCAGAGCTCTTGTTAGAAGATGCCTTTATAACTCCTCCCCTACACTGTCCAAGAAGCTAGAGCCTCACTGGTTTGGACCCTTTAAGGTCCTAGAGCATGACTCAAATAGCGATAACTATAAGCTTGAATTACCTAAGAGAATGGAGTGCCAGAAGCCATACTTTCACATATCATGCCTCAAGGAAAACGAATGAGAACGATCCCAGCAGATTTGTATCCAGGAGGATGGATAGGCCGGCCCCTATACTAATCAATAATGCAGAACATTTGGAAGCAGAAGAGATACTGGGTTATTGCCTACAGAATAACAGAGTCGATTCCTGGTACACCGGAGAGGGTATGAAAGGATAGATGACTCTAGGGAACCTATCAAGAACCTGGAGAACTCGAAGGAAATTATAGCGGAATATTGGAACGAAAACTACAGGACAGAACCGATGGCTAAGTTCACCTCCCACTATATCAGGACCTCTTGGGAGCCTAAGGAAGTCTCTACAATCCCTTGCCCAAGAACCATAGTACCCAACGATTTCTGGCAGCCTTATAACGATGAGGGATACGATTCTGCAGGCACAGATGATAGCTACTTCAACACTGATGATGATTCTATGCTCTGGCCTTAGGAGAAGATATGTTTTGTTCAGATTTGGGGAATGTAATATGTGTACAGGTTCCAGTACCTCTATTACCACTCTCTTTAGCCATTCCTTTGTCAGATTACATTCATTTGATTTGATTTCTTTTGTATTTGATTTCCCTACTGGAATCTCTAGAGTCTGGCGATGTGATTACAGTATGCTTTGGAGGATCAGCAGGATTGTGCCCTAGGAGTTCCAAGGGAATGAACAGGTCATGTACACCAATTGGAGGATAGATGCAGTATTGTGGGAAAGTCCCAGGCTTTCCAGGACTCTGGTAGGGCCACAGGATTCCTGGTACCTGTTGTTAGGCTCATGGGTACAAGGTACTGGAATCCAGCGCTGAATTTACATGAAAATTGGGCAGAGATAATTCTCATACCCCTCCGGCCCCTTTGTTGGGCCCACACGTCACCTGCGGCGCCTACGGCAAAAAGTGTCCCTTCACTAAAAAACCGAAAGTTGGCGCCCATCTTATAACACCATATACGTCGTCGCCATCCGTTCAACCGGATATTGTACGCAGGGTCTATGAAGAGGAAGGCTCGGGTGACCAAATACAACTGGAATCAAGGTTATAGGATCCATATCCATAGAGTTACGGCCTATTAGGTAGAGCCTTCGCTGGAATAGCCCAAAGGTGACGAGACCTTTTACGCAAAAATAAGAATATAAGGAGTAGGCTCCAGGAAACACATAAGAGCCTACTCAGACGCCGAAAACATGCCTATCTTGGTCTAAGGACCTATCAGAACAGGTTGATAAGGAGAAGGATAGCAATACGATACGGTATTGGACTGATCGTAAGTCTTAAGTCATCCTGAAAGCCATCTGCAAGACACCAGGAAAGCTGGCAGTATCTAGATAGGTTACCAGCCAAGTTGGCTACTTGGAGTTCTAAGAAACTATTGGTAAATTCCATAATGGACTACCTAGGTTTAAGGGGCAGAACGAGCAACTACATCTCCGACTGTTAAATGGTTCACACCATCAGGAATAAAGAAGCTCTGAAGTGTCGATAAGCTGTGGGGGGTAACAATATTCTCAGGGTCAAACGGTTCTCGCACTTAGAATTAAAGGACGAAAACGATTGTGAGCATATTTGTTACGGGGTAGCCAATTCGGGACTGTTGAGTTGACTAGGCTGTGCTCGTATCGAGAAAATCAGAGAACTGTCAGGAAAGCTCGGTAAAAGGTATGGTTAAGATAAAAGGGTTCTCGAAGGCTTTATAACTTGTTAACTTAATAACTGAATATATTGTTAAGGTCTCTTCTCCGTTGCTTGATGATCCTTTAACTGCGGGGTTTTTTTTGATTTTGATTTTGATTATCTCATATATTCGCTGTTAACGTACAGGAACCTGCATGGAGCGCTAGCTATGGCATAAACGAAACGTTAATTCCAATCGTGCAAAACAAAAGAAATAACCGCACCAGTTCTCCCCTAGTGATGACCATACCGTCACCGCACCCAAAAATGGCGACTCATTTAGAAAGTATAGAATGAAATGATATCAAAAGAAATCATAACGGAAAGAAAAGATATAGTAGGAAAGTCAAACCACTCAGCCTGAGTCATAGTCGGAGGAGGAGGAGGCAGCAGTAGCAAAAACCGCTAGCATGGTGGGCGGGAAGTTCGTGCGAGTAGTGCAGATGTATGAGGCAAGACCAAGGATCATGTCCAGGTCGGCCCACAGTGGAGAGCCATGGTCTATCGAAGACAGCTTCGGAAGGTAAAGCTGGCGTTCTCGGGACTTGGACGGGCAGTGGAGAATTGCATGCTCGAAGGTTTCATCCTCTGAGTCGCAGGAAGGGCAGGTGGGTGAGAGATCGGCATCGTTCCATGAGGGTTGAGCAGCAAGATAGCTCTTGCCAGCACGCATTTGGTGGATTCGCCCAGCTGTGAAGCGGTCAAGGCCCATGAAGGCATGTGGGCGGAGGTACGGCTTGTACTGGTAGTAAGGAGGGGGTGGGGACAGGAGTGTCCAATCAGTGAGGAGGTCCTTTCTGCACTCCTCCTTCAACAATTTGTAGGAGATAGCACCTGGGATCGGAGCAGGGGGGGCAGAGACAGTGCCCGGTAGGAGATGGGAGTTTATCTGTGGGAGTTTGAAACCGTCTGGCGCCACCTTGACCAAGAGGTAGCACATCCCATCGATTGGGAGGTGAGAGCGGACGGCG
>QFET01004897.1:0-14985 GCA_003316355.1 Tuber calosporum | reverse complement strand
TTCCGGCAGTGCATAAATTTACCTGAGGAGTGGACCTTTATGACCCTCCGTGGTTGAGAGAAGAGCCAGATGAGCGAGCCAAGCCTGATGACATCGTCAGTGTCAATGGTAACTACTACCGATGTAGTGGCCTTTATAGCATGGATGTCAGGGTCAATTTGGGGGAGGCGTACCGCCTACATGGCAACACGAGTTACATTGCAGTGACTGACTGAGGCAGGGCAGGGATGAGGTCGGCATGGTCCTCAGGGAGGTAGGTTGTAGGTAGGCTATGGATGGCTAGTTGGACCTCATTTGGTGAGGGGTGGAAGGGGCGGTAAGGGTTGTTTCCTACAGGGAAAGTTGAGATCAGGCTGTTAGTCATAGCTTCATAGTAGGGTCAATAGGTAGTGGAGGGAGTGTGTGGGTCAGTGTCCAGAAGGTGAGGGGGCCTTTAGGATTGACCTGTGCAGAAGAGGAGAGAGGGAAGGGGCAGTTGGCTGGCCGGAGGACTGCAGCTATTAGGTATGGGCCGGTGGCCGCTAGACAGACAGCATCTGAGTAAGGTTCGGGAGTGGCGCGAGGGGCAAAGAACCTGCGCTTGGCAGAAGGCAACGGTGCAGGCCCCCGAGACTGAGGCCTGACGTCGTTAGACTGTGCGACTTGTACCGTTGTGACTGGTTTCTTTCCTTTGCACTTCACCATGTGCGCAGAGGACGAGCTAGCTCTGGCTGCAGCATTGGACTTGTTGGCAGCTCTAGGTTGGGTGCGGGCAGGTCATGTCTTGGAGGAAGAATTAGGTTTATGAATGTCAGTTAGTGCGCGATATTTGCTAGCCCAGTACTCCTGGGCTTCCCAGGAGTGTGGGTGACCCACAGCATATGCGGCGGGGTTGTCATCCCACTGTTTTTCAATAGTGTCATAGCAGGTGAGGTCAGGGCTAGGGCCTTGATCTGCTTTATATACAGATTGGGTTTGAGAGTTGGGGTGAGACCCAGGTCGGACCAGAGGTGGGTGAGGTGGGACCGGGCGTGGAATAGGGGGTCGGCAGGTGGTGGCTCCGGCGATGACACAGAGGGAATGATCTCTAACTGTAGCTTCCAAGGCTACAATCGGCGGAGGGGGTCTAGTAGAGGCTGGGGCTGTGGCAGAGCTAGCGGAGGAGGTTTTATCCTCACTGGTGGTTAGAGTCGAGAGTCGGCTAACAACCTCATTGATTCCAGAGATGGCTGTGCACAGGAGTGGGATGATGGTGGCCTCCCTATTGGAAAGGTTGTAGAGGAGGGTGTTGTCGAAGGTGGGGAAGGACTCCGGCGAGTGGGTGAACTGGGTTACTAGGGCGTCCAGGAGGGTCTGGGTAGTGATCAGGTGGTCAGGAAGCGGCCCTGGGGTGCTGGGGCGAGAGAGGAGGGCTGAGTAGGGGGCTGTGCTGTGCTGGGTATGCGAGGCTGACCTGGAAGGGCCATGGGAAGGGGTGACTATCACTCTTAGACACATGGGAGGGCTGTGTTGCTAAAGAGTGAAGCTTAAGCGCAGGGTAAGATTTGGTTTGTTGTGGCCGTTGCCACACAAAAAGTTAAGTTTTAATATGCTAAAAAGGGCCGGAATTTCAAGCGGGGGGAAAATAGAGGTCGCGGAATGTTTGGCTTAACTACGGAGGACTGCTAACTATTTATATCCTTTTCCCAGTACTTATGTAGGCCATTTGTAAGAAATATTGGGAATGGCTTCCGGCATGGTCTGAAAAAGTATGAAAACAGTTTTACCCTGAAGATGTATTACCCCACTAATGCAAATGATCCTGCGCACAATATATTTCTCTGAGGGTGTCCAGCACTTGGCCTGTAGATAGCGTTCGATCACTTTCACAAATTAACTAAGTTTCAGTTGATCCCACATATATGCAAATATCAATCAAAATACCAGGTGAACAGTTCAAATAGCAATCCTTCTTCCATATTTGCACTCATGTGCATATGCATTCTGATTATAAAGACTGCAGACTAAGTAATACATCCTCTGGGATAAATTACTCTATAATCTTTCACCGAGGCTGTGTAGTTCTGGATACGATCCTACTTCTTTACAAAGTGGATTGTATTGAAATTTCCTATGTTACGTTTCATTTACCTTTAATGATAGAGGTTGTATTTTCACTTGCTTTGTTGTGTTTCGGTTAAACCTGTACACTGCGGACATTACTACAGTTAGAGTTATATTTACGGTATTTTTCATTAATGTTATATTGAATACGAACGGGGGATATATGCGTTGTTTTCTTATTGGATAACGGAATAATCTGGAAGTTTCTTTATCTTTTATGCACGTTTATTACATACTGGATTCATAATTCTTTCCTAATGTTTCCTGCACACCATCTTAGATATTCGCATATTATTTGGGATTTCCTAGGCAGGATTTCAGGGTCAAACACGGTCGCACTTATGTTTCTCTTCTGTGAAACATATTCTTACTTATGTTTCTCTACTGTGAAACATATTCTTACTTATGTTTTTCTCCCTTATGTTTCTTTTACTATGAGTTGGCAGATTCCTGTATAAATAGGGGCTACCGTCTGTACACCTCACTTAGAAGAATCAAGCAACTGAACCTCTACCAATCAGACTTCATACCAAACAACTCCACACAGAATGTGCCCGCGATAACCTCTTAATATCGCGTAGTTTATTCCACATAGCTATAAAGATCGCGCCTCTTAAGTCACAATTACGAACAGGTTATGAGCCCGGGTCTTTCTGAATCTATACGATAAACGCTTACATGTTCTACCTCGAACAGCGACACCATAATTCTGGGCGAAACATCTATTGTCACAAAATTTCTTCCAACAAAAGGTCACGGCAAAAACCTCGGCAAAAGTCTGGCCGATCACCGAACTAAAAGTCTCTGCGAAAGAAAATCTTGGCAGAAAAGCTTTCAGCACACGCTCTTATAAGGGTGTCCAAAGTGGTATTTCTCGGTCTCTCCTTCTTTGCTCCCCAGACTCCGGTCTCCACAGCCTCAACCACCTCTTCCTTTCTTGATTCCCGGCGGCCTCTATATACCTGCTTCTCTTGGCATAACACCTCCTTGCTTTGTGCAAGAATATGGGGCTTGCTTTGAGCGACCGGACCTTGAGTTCAGGACATAATAGTATTCAGGCCACCAGTATTAGCAGAGTCAGTAGGTGGTCCCAGGGGTGTGTGGCATTTTCCAAAATTCGGATATTTTTGGCATAGAAATAATTCCTCATGGCTGAGGTTCCCGCACTAGATGTTCCTCTACCAGCATCAGCTGGACCCTCCAACGCACCTTCCGTCCAACCTCCAGCACTACATGTCAATCTCTTTGACAGACATACCCACAATACCAGAAGTGGCTTCGCTCCCTCCTACAAACTCACCTCTATCCCTAAGTTGACCAGACCGGAGAACTACCGCGTGTGGCGAGACATCTAGGAGTATGTTCTTGGCCTTTTCAATTGTTGGGATATAGTCACTGGAGAAGAGGTAATCCCGGAGGAAGACAGGGATGATGATGTGGCACTCCTAGGCGCAGACCCAATCGAAAAATTTCATGGTCGTTAATAATATGCTTCGGCATACTTTCATGAAACAATAGACTCCCAATGGCTAATCCTCTTTGCCACACACAAAACACCGTCCACTATCTGGACCGCTTTCCAAGATAAGTTTCGATAGAGAAAATACTTTTTCCTTCTTTGACCAGCTAAACGCTGTTTTCAATGATAAGTACGATGGGGGAGGACCTATTGTCGACCACATCAACAAGAACGATACCTTATGGAATCGATTACAGCATCGCTGCTCTACCTCTACCGCCAACGATTGGTACGCCCTACCTTTCGCTTTCAAATGTGTCTTTGAGTCACCACAAGCGAAAGCCGCCGTCCTCCTCCGTTCCCTCCCCGATTCAATGAGTAACATCGTCGATAACCTACAATCCAAGGAGGACCTTACCTACAACCACCTTTATAAACGGTTGTTAGACCTTAAAACCTGAGTTAGTTCTGACGGTGACAAAGCGTATAAAACCGCTGATGTCAAAGGTAAAGGAAAGGAACCTCAACGGAAGACTGCTACACCATCTGCCGCTCCCAAAGAATGTACCTATTTCAAAAAGCATTACCCCACGGCTCGTTGCGAAGGGCACCTCTGGAGGGAATGTAACAAACTTAAGGCTGACAACCTTAAATAGAAGGAAAGAAAAGCGGGTAATACCGCTAAGATCGGAAAGGAAGAGATATCCGAACCAGTCAGTACCTATACCTCCCTACCCTCCGCACAAAGCATCCCCCACCCACACAATTGGGTAATCGATACAGGCGCAAGCTCACACATGACGAGTAACTAAGACCTTCTTATGAACTTGGAACCTGAGGATGGAACCATTAAGTTAGGCGATGATTGAGTCATAGACTCATGCGGCCGTGGATCACTTAGGATAATGGCCAAAACATCATATGGTCTTATCAAACCTCTTATTCTTCCAGGTGTTCTTTGGGTTCCTAAGTTGGGTTAAAGCAATTTACTTTCATGGCGCGCTATTATGTCTTTTGGGAAAGGTTTTTCTTTACGGAGTTCAGGGAAGGATATGTATATTTTTAGGGAAGATAATGAAGAAGTTTTATGGGGCAAGTTGAAAGGACAAGATTACGTTGTGCAAGAGCAGAAAGAGAAGGCAAATAAGATGACCTACCAACAGTGGCATGAGTCCCTCAGTCATCCCTCACCTCCGTACCTCAAAAGCAGCAACTACTCCAATTATCCTATTTTACGCCAAATTCCTGCAGACTGGCGCAGTGAAACCTGCATTATCTCAAAGTCAACAAAACGCAAACCTGACTCAAAAGAAGAACGTTGTGATAAACCCTTTGAACTAATCCATTCAGACCTGAGCGGAAGGTTCTCCACCCAATCCTTAGCCAAATCCTGGTATTACATCACCTTCATTGATAACCGCACCCGCCATGCTTGGATTTATCCCCTAAAAGGAAAATCCGACACGGTTACGGTGTTCAACAAGTTCATCAATGAAAGACCGACCCAGGACAACGCTATTATAAAAAGATTCAGAACAGATGGAGGAGGTGAGTACGTGAACACTAATATGTTAACAATCTTTGGGAAGGATGGAATTGTTCATGATAAAACCCCTCCCTATTCTCATGAATCTAATGGCGTTGCCGCACGATTTAACCGAACAATAATCACATCAACCCGTTGTATGCTGAAAGGCTAGCTAGCGCAACTTTGGGCTGTAGCAGTCACTACCGCAGTCTATCTCCGGAACTGACTCCCTAACCGATCCATAGGTAATTCTAAGCCCTATGAATCTCTCTACAACAAAAAGGCGTTGATTAATCACCTGCGCCCATATGGGACAGAATGCTTTGTCCATATACCTGAGGAGACTCGAAAACCTGGAACAATGTTACAGCCACGGGCCATCAAAGGCTAACTTGTCGGATACACTAACTCGTACAAAATATACGGGATACATCTACCATTGCAACATAAGATTTCAGAAATACGACAGATCCATTGGACAAACAAGACGTTAATACCGCTTGCCTCCTCGCATCTCTCACCACCGGAAACACCATTTGCGATTGTTCATCCATTATCCCTCCCACTAGCCTCACAACAACTGGACACGTCCAAGGAACAGGAACCAGATGAACCACCCCAACAAATAACAATCGAGGTACACCCTGCTCCACCGCCTGAAGAACCATAAGAATATGAGCAACATGCAACACCGTCTCCAATACCGGAACCGGAACAGCAACAACCAGACCCAGTAGAACGTGAGTTGCCCCCGGCACTGTGGAGCTACCTGCAATGCGAACACGATCTGGAAGAGTCTCACGCGCACCCGTATGTTTTGGATTTCACACCACAGAAATGCCAGCAGAGGATCCAACCACCTATAACCAAGCCATAAAAAGCTCGTATAGCCATCAGTGGGTTGCCGCGATGGATGAAGAGATTCAGGCATTGGAAAGGAATAACACCTTCGACGTTGTCGACAAACCTATTGGAAGAAACCTGATTGATAATAAGTGGGTTTACAAAGTTAAATAGAACGCTGATGGTACTTTGGAAAGATACCGTGCAAGAGCCGACGCTAAAGGATTCTCTCAAATCCCAGGATCCGACTTCGAGGACACTTTCGCACCTGTCATACGTTACGAATCACTTCGTTTTCTCCACGCGATCAACGCTTAAAACAACTGGCGACCGCGAAAATTCGACGTTAAATCAGCCTTCCTATATGGTGAGTTGAAAGAAGAAGTTTACATGCGACTGTTACCTGGGTACAGTGACGGAGACAAAGTATGGAAACTTAACCGATGTTTCTATAGACTTAAGCAATCAGCAAATGAATGGTATACTCTCTTCGCTAAATTCATATTCTCCAAAGGCTTTACGACATCAGCCTCGACCCATGCATGTTCGTTCACAGTAAACACGACATATACGTATCGGTTTATGTTCACGACATCGCTATCTACTCCGCCGAAACCCCCGTAGCAGCATCTCTGATAGAAGACCTAAAAATGGCATTCAAGAGTACCGATCTAGGGGAAGCTACATATTTGCTCAGCCTACACATCACGTATACCACAGACTGCATTCATCTTACCCAAGAACAATAAATCAAGTCAGTCGTCAAACGATATGGCATGGAAGATTCAAGTTCCGTATCCATGCCTTTACAATAAGGCATTCAACTTACGAAAGGTACCGAGGAAACACGGACACCAGACACCTCCTTATACCAATCAATTATAGGATCACTTATGTATTTGACGACTGGCACAAGACCCGATCTAGCGTATACCATATCATTTCTCTCTCAATATTCCGCATGCCCTAACAACCTACATCTTAAGGCCGCTAAACACACCCTACGATACATTCCTGGAACACAACACATTGCATTGTTCTACCCACACACCACGACTATTGTTATCGATGCCTATGTTGACGCTGATTACGCCGCTTGTTTGGATACTCGCCGTTCCTTTAGTGGATACGTCATTCTATTCAATAATGCCTGTATCTCGTGGCGATCCAATAAACGACTCTCGGTCTCAACGTCTACTACCGTAGCAGAATACGTCGCGATGTCCTTAGCAACAAGACTGATCCAATAGTTCCAAAAAGGTCTTCACGATACTCGTGTACAAACACCGATCGCACTTCATGCAGATAATACTGGCCCAAACTTCCGGGCAGCAAACCTTAAACTTAACGACTGAAGAAAACATATCGACGTCCACTTCCACAAAATACGAGAGGAACTTGATTGTGGTTCATTTACGTTGTTAAAAGTTGCCTCCTCCGAGAATCTTGCCGATATCTGCACCAAAATATTAGTGAAGCCAGCAGACGAGTACATCATGAAACCTTTGGGCTGTAGGTAATGAGGGGAAGTGTTGAAATTTCCTATGTTACGTTTCTTTTACATTTAATGCTAGATATTGTATTTTAACTTACTTTGTTGTGTTTCGGTTAAACCTGTACACTGCGGACATTACTACAGCTAGAGTTATATTTACGGTATTTTTCATTAATGTTATATTGAATACGAACAGGAGATTTATGCGTTGTTTTCATTTTGGATAACGGGACAATCGGGAAGTTTCATTATCTTTTATGCACGTTTATTACATACTCGATTCATAATTCTTTCCTAATATTTCCTGCACACCATCTTAGATTTACGCATATTATTTGGGATTTCCTAGGCAGGATTTCAGGGTTAAACACGTTCGCACTTATGTTTCTCTACCGAGAAACAAATTCTTACTTATGTTTTTCTCGATTATATTTCATTTCCTATGAGTTGGCGAACTCCTGTATAAATAGGGGCTACCGGCCGTACACCTCGCTTAGAATAATCAAGCAACTGAACCTCTACCAATCGGACTTCATACCAAACCACTCCTCACCGAACGTGCCCGCGATTTCCTCTTAATATCGCGTAGTTTATTCCACATAGCTATAAAGATCGCGCCTCTTAAGTCACAATTACGAACAGTTTGTAGTCAATATAGTCACCACCTGGCACTATATAGTATCACATCTTTTAGACTCAAAAGTCTAGTACCATATCCCATCTGTTTAAGAATGTAGATAGTTTAGAAACCGTTTATTGTTGTACCGAAATTCAGAGCACGTTAGTTTTCCATTGGATCAATTAGTGGGATGTTCGGGAGGTATACAGCTGTTGTAACTGCTGCAGCCCATAAACGTGGTGTAAGACCAGATAACATTCAGAATGTAGATGAGATAATAGTCCTATTGTACCGTTCAGCAACGCAATTAGATTCATGAAAGTAATGAGGTATTTTGTCATGTATGATAAAGAGTTTTTCAAACATGGTTGTTATATCTAGAGGACATATTCTCCTCCATTGTCGGACCTGAATGGCATAGTAGTAGCATTGTCATGGGTTTGTCTTACTTTGATGAAATAGTTTAATATTACATTAATGATATCGGATTTGGCCTTAAGAGTATAAATCCAGGTGTACAGTGTACAATCATCAATAAAGGTGACATAGGTCCAGGAGTTTCCGCAGCAGGGAGTATAGGATTTTCAACTATGATCACAGTGAATTAACTCAGAGGGATTTTAACATCATTTGGTCTGTAGATTCGGGTTTGCGCTTTGTTGATTTGGACGTGATTCAGGTATCACACTGCGAGTCTTGCAGAACTTTAGGGATATTTAGATTGGGTGAGTAGTTGCGATTTTGCACGTAGGATGGTGAAGGATGTCCGAAGGCTTCATGCTACTGTTGGTAAGACATCTTGTTCGCCACTACTTTCTCTTCATGCGCAACATAATCAGGACCGCCAAGCATTGCCCGTATCACTTCTCTTTTAGTCTCCATATATACAAACATATCCGCCCATTTACTAGGGAAAAAAAACCAATATCCATGAAAACAATAGCACGCTATGACAATTAGTTACTTTGACCATAATTCGGAACCCAAGAACATATTTAAGGAAAACAGGGACTACATGACCATTAGTGGTTTTGGCCATGATCTTGACAGTTCCTCAGTCTTATGATTCTATTACCGAATTATCGCCTAACCTATCAGTTCCTATACTTGTTTTAATGTTTTTAAGATAGTCTAGGTTGCTTGTCGTGTGTGAGCTTGCGCCGGAATCGATTACCAAGTTGTGTTGCCTAGGAGTCTTTTGCATAGAGAGGAGGGATGTAGATATACCGACCAGTTCAGATATTGCTTCTTTGCTGATCTTTGCTGAACTACCATTTTTCTTTTCGTTCTTCTTTTGGTTGTCCACTTGGAGTTTATTACATTTATTCCTGCTATGTCCTGCAGCTTGAGTAGTGGGGCAATGCTAGTTGCAGAAGGTTCATTACCTGGATGTGGCCTCAAGTTTCAGGGGGGGTTCCCTTGCTTTTCCTTATACATTAGCAATTTTATATGGTTTGTCGTTCTCTGGGCTAACCAAGGGTCTTAGGTCTAATAACTTGTTTTAGACATGATTCTAGGTAAGGTCCTCTTTGACATGGAGGGTGTGGATATTGTTACTCTTCAACTTGGGAAGGGAGCGTATAAGAACTACTACTTTAGCTTCAGGTGACACTAATGCCTTTTTGAACACAAATGGTAAAGCATATCAGTCGTCGGTAGGGGTGGTAGATCAACGGGCTTGCCTTTGTTTATATTGCGTATTTTAATTGTTGATGTAGTTTGCAATAGGTGTAGAGGGATCATAGTTGGTATCAAGCACAGCTTTGAGTTGTTCGAAGAAGGAGGTTGTGTTTTCTGTAACAAATTTATCTTTGAACACAGTCCAGATGGCGGATGGTGTGTTGTGAGTGGTCCATAAAATGAGCTATTAGGGGTCAATGGTTTCAAAGAAGTAGGCCAAGGCCCATTGGTTTTGAATTTGAAATTCATGTATTCTTTCAGAACTAATATTTCCATCTTCATCCTCTTCTGCCTCAGGCAGGGTTTCCTTTTCTGTTACAATGTCGCTGCAAATATATAAAGTAAGGACAAATTAGGTGATATCTCGCCAAGTGCGTTAATTATCATGGCCTGGGAGCTTTAGGATGGAGCTCCAATGGTTACTGGGTGCCCAGCTCCGTTGGGAGTTGTTAGCATAAGATCTGCGGTTTGGTGCAGGAAATTTAGGAGGAGGAATGGTGGTTTGTGCTGTGGCCATTTTCGCAATGTAAAGGCAAAATACCTATGGTTACTAGGTACAAGTACTTTGCTTTACATTTGCAAGTGGTTGCATAAAGGAAATTGCACTTTCCTCAAGAACTGGGAAGTAGTGAGAGAGGAAAACTTAGACTTTAGCCAGGAGTGCCAAGACCTTTTGTCTCGTCAATGATGTTTGTTTCAGCAAATCTTTTGTTTGGAATGTAAATATTTCCATGTTCCACGAGATCATTTTCAAAGAAAGAGGTTTGTTTCGCTTTCGGAAGGAATTTGTTTGATGGTGAAAGAGGGTGGCGTTTGAATGTAAGTCGTATAGCTATGAATGCCCTTGGAGCATAACCTGTTAATATTAACTCTATTGGCACAATATTATATCATTAGTCTGGTTCTGGAAGACTAGACCTTAAACCAGTTTTCCCACAAAAAGTGTGACAATTTTGCCTATAACGCCAATTGTAACACACCAAATTTTGTCTAATCCTACACCCTAAGTTGCCAAGCCTAGATACTTTTGTTCATTAACACAGTATTTGCATAGTTGTATTATTTTCATAATTAATTATTTCTATCCCAACTCTGAACCTCGCCTGCACTAACCCTGCTAGTGTGTCGCCCACACCTACCTCCCATTCCGACTGCTTTTCCCACCTTTCGCAAGTCCAACCCGACAGTGTCTTTACCAGTGACTCACCCGAGAGTCTCAACGGAGCTCAATGGATGAAGCAAGTACGAATTCCGAGCTCAAAAAAGAGAACAAGAGAGCTGCAATCCGTGAGCATGTTCAGAAACACCTTGCTATCCATCAAGCACAACTACCAGCAGATCGACAGCCTCCGATGTCGGGCAAGGAGAGAGTACCCAAATATCGATTGAAGAAGCGACAAGAACTAGCAAGTTTGGGTACAACTTCAAATCCTCCAGCAATAGCTTCAGCCACCAGTCCCAAAAGCTACCCATCAGCTGAGAGAACACAGCATTATCGTTCCCGAATCTACCAGCGCCGTGGCTATGTCAAGCCTGCCCCATTAACACAACAAGATCGGGACCCTCGCAGGTATGCTAAGAAAAAGCTACTGGAATATAAAAAACAAATTGAAGAGAGCAAGAACTTGAGTAGCCAACAAGTAAGTTATTCTTCTTATTCTTGCCAAATCTAAACTCTACTAATATTCTAGCCATAGGCCAACAATCTACGAATGCAAGCTTGTTCTGGCTGGCCACGTCTTAAAGGTCCTCTGGCATTCAGGAAGGAAGCAATTCTTTTGCACTCCTTGCAGCGACAGAAGCGAGTTATCCACCCTTCCAAGAAGCAGAGGGTGGCACCTTACTCGAATTTTCAGTTCGATTGCAATTGTCAGCTCTACAGGTTTCTGAAGTTGCAGCTTAAAGAGGAGAGGGACTGCATGTCTGCTGAGCTTCAGAGGGGAGAAAGTGGTACTATTACGGTCCGCCGGTCGAGGATGGAGTTGGCACTGATAGTTGCCAAGTCAGGGGGATGGGGTGTATGGGTTATGAATCGAATTATGAGACAAGAGGTTGATTACATTAGCCATGGAAAGCTCCCCTCCACTAGGCAATTAAAGCATACAAAAGTCGCCAGTTGGCTCACCGAAGATGAAATAAAGATGGCAATACAGGAGTATATCTCACAAGCAGGTGAAGGTATATTAAGCTTTGCATTCTGGTAAGCAGATATAGGAATACTGACTTAAAATAGGCTTAATAAGGTATGGACTCAGTTGGACTTGCCAAAGCCATTACCGATTATTGGACAGAAAAATACCATCTCTCGGATGATCAAAGTGAGACTGAAACTCAATTGCCCATGCTCTCAATTGCCGGAATCCAAAGGAGAATTAAACGATCGCTTTCAAGTCGATCAGCTAGAGTATGGCTATTGAAGCTCGGATGGAATTACATAGAAGTCAAAAGAGGGGTATACAAATATGGTCATGAGCGTGTGGATGTCAAGGCATATTGTAACTATGAGTTCCTACCTCGAATGCAAAGCCTCCAAGATAATCTGATCCAGTGGAATTAGCAACTGGAGAAAGTCTCTCAACCGAATCACGGCAATAAATAAATTGTATTTGTTACACATGATGAGTGTACATTCAACTCAAACGAAGGAAGGAAACGAATCTGGATCCATAACGACAATGCACCAATTCGTAAGAAAGGCCGTGGTCAAAGTCTACATGTGGCTGACTATCTTACACCTATTGGAAGACTAGGAGGAGGAGATGTTTGTGAAATTCTCAAATGCGGTGGGGATATCTGGTGGGCGGGAGAGAGAATGCTCCAGCAACTGACTGAGAAAGCTATTCCGGCTTTCGAGGCAGCATTTCCTGTCTGCAAGGCTGTATTTGCATTTGACAATGCAAAAATCCACCAGAAGTACACTTCAGATGTACTCCAAGTTGCCAATCTCAATCTCACACCTGGCGTCAAAAACTCGGTTCCAATGCGTGATGGATATTTTACAGATCTTGAAAATCCCAAACAGGTTCAAGTTCAGTCAATGATGCTGCCTGATGGTCGCTTAAAGGGTTTGAAAATTATCCTACAAGAACTTGGTTTATGGCCAACAGGGCACAGATTTCTCACCCAATGTACTATTCCTGGTGATGCGCCTGAAGAGCGAAATGCCAATCCTGCACTGAAGCATGCTGTTGATGCTAATTGTTGTGCCCGTGCTCTACTTTCCTCACAGCTAGACTTTCAGGCTCAAAAGTGCCAATTCCAGGAAACAATTGAGGCAGCCGGACATCAGGAAATATTCTACCCAGCATTTCACTGTGAGCTAAACTTTATCGAATATTTCTGGGGTCGAGCCAAGGTTTGCACTAGAGCAAATTGTGGATACTCCTTCCCCTCTCTAGTTCATACTGTACCTCAGGCATTAGCCCAAATTTCCAATAATCTTATTTGGAAATACTACCAGCGCACGCTTAGAATGATGGATGCCTATCGGCATAATATGGTGTATGACTCAGTGGATTTCAAACGTTATGTGTACACTAGATATTCCTCTCATCGACGCATTACTGAGCCTGAGGTTAATGTAGAATAGTTTACTCATTTTTCAGTAAACAATATTTCTAACTTGAATGTATACTCTCTATAATACATTGCCTTTATCAAATAACTATCTCTTTATTACGACATTCTTTCATTTCAGCCCAGTATCATAGAAGCAAACTAGGTAGGCTTGGCATATTAGGTTGTAGTGTTACACTTTTTGGGTGTGTTACACTTGGCGTTACAGGCAAAATTGTCACACTTTTTGTGGGAAAACTGGTATAAGGTATAGTCTTCCGGAACCATACAAACATACAACCTAGTATTAAGAGTGTACTATGTGCAAACTAGAGTGAGGAATATTGTAGTATGAAGGTAGATTGATAGTAGTTCTTGTCCTTAAAAAACTAAATAAGGTAGGTGACAACAAGCTATTTATACAGGTGCATATCCACGATGTACTCTGGAACAAAATTGGATAAATGTTTTCTGCATCATAAGTGCGAACATGTTTGACCATTAAAAACTCCCAACAAATCCGAATAAAATATGCGTAATCTGAAGTTGTGTGCGGGAAATAAGCGGAAAGATACCACATGATACAAGACCGTTAAAAGGTCACTATACGTGTAAGGTTAACTAAGAAATCTCACACATAAAATAAGAAATGTAGCCATTGATCCTCAATAATAATCTCTGAAATATAACAGAAAATATGAGATACTCTAGCTGTAGTTAAGTCCTTAGTTTTCCCGAGCAAATTAGAAATAAACAAGCAGAGACATACACAATATTACCTTAGCAATATACATATGAAACAAATTGAAGAATATCAACACTGTCTGTTAGACCGACATTAATAGACTTTGTGTTCTAGCGGGCAAGGGCCTTGTTTCCGCCCTTGCATACTGTTATTCAGATTTTGAAACAACTATTGGCGTAATTGGCAGTGGCAGAAGGTTAGTATCCACTGTTGAGCTTTTAGGCTTTACTGGTCTTTGCTCAGTCGTTAACCCGACAAGGCATGATGATCACCATAGTCTCCCAGAAAGGTATGGAGATCAGGTAGATTGGCCTAGTTCCTCAGCAAGAGCCAACGACAAATCGACCATGAACTAGGAGTTCCTCCAAGACTATAAGCTTTCCTGGCAGCTTGTGTAAGATGTTGTATCTAGTCTACATTGGCCTTAGATTTTCAAAATATGATTGAAGACAAAAGGGTTCGGGAAGGACCAACTGAAGGGTTCCTGCTTGATCTATGATTACATCATTTTCGTAGGCATTACTGACTCCGTTCTTCAAGCCCACTCTAGAGCCTCCCAGCCACCCTTTAGAAATTATGCTGTCAAGACTTCCTGGCTGCAGGTAGTCTGTACCTTGCTATCCCAGTCAATAGTAATGTGACCATATTCTTCAGAAAAATAGACCTCTTGGTCATTGACAAAGCATTGAAGTAGGGACCGTGCTTTAGTGAATCTTGGGCCTGCTTCATGTGGGGTATATTACAGGAAGACTTCTTGGTAAAAGCATTATAAAGTAAGCTCTTCAGGATCTGACACAGGGATTCCATGTGGTAATTCTGTCTAATCGATCTTACGAGTTCCATAGGATGGGGGACCATCTTCCTTGATATTTCTCAGGTACCTCAATGTGTGCCACTTTAAGAAACCTAGTAACCTATTCCCACACCAAGCCTCAATATTGTGCAGGAATATTAATTACTATGTGAGACCATACGAGGT
>QFET01004895.1:0-15511 GCA_003316355.1 Tuber calosporum | reverse complement strand
AAGGCTTACTCTGCTTTTCTGTCCTTCCTGCCTAGCGCTCTTCTAGGCAATCGTGACATCAGGATGTGCGAGTATAGTTATCAAATTGCGAGGACTACTTTGGGAGACACCCATGGCAAAGGGAAAACGATGAATAACACATCAAGTATGCGCTAGGAAGAATGACAGGAACCGAGGTAGCCCCTTTCACGATAACCTATCGTAAGAAAATGACTGGCGATCTCGGATTCCCAAAACATGAGGGTTATGATTTCGGGATCACTTTCTGAGCCGAAGTTACAGAACGATTCTCTGTACTACTTAAGTCACAAAAAGCTTTAGCCGAGAAGGAGAAGGTCCGGTATACGGGGGATTTAGAGAAGTATCTCCTCACCATGGAAAACCAAAACATTGAGATGGAAGTATATGGTAACCCTTGGAGAAGTATAATTCAGTGGTAACTTCCTATTGAAGCCATGCGTACGCTATCACCTGAGAATCACGACTTGGATAGCGAATAGATAAAGGCAGTCCGCAGGGTTACCAAAGCGGAAGAATCGTTCAAGGAACAACAAGGGCTATTCAGACAAAACGAAACTGGGAAAAGTGACTCCATAAAAGAAAACGAGAGGAGGAATCAAAATTTATCAAGAACACCGCTGGAAATAAAAAATAGAAAACCTATACGGCAGATGAAAAGGCTTCCTACAAATTTAAAAAACAAGCGTGAAAAGGGAAAAAAGCCCACGCTCAAAGAAAGGTTGAGCATACAAATTGGATTTAAGCTCAATGAGGAATCCCTAAGGACAAAATTGAAGAACGAAAGAAAGCCAACCAAAGCACCTGTTCCACGTAGGCCAACCATACTTGGAAGTTCTGCAGGAAACAGGCCCAAGTATCTGTTATAGGACAGAAAAGGGGAAATTTCAAACCCCAATATTGACAACCCCAAATAACAAAGGGGCAACCAGAAACCACGACGAGGGTTAACGAAGTCAACCAGCCCAGGATTTGGGAACTGGACGACATGGATGAAACCTAAAAAAGGTTTTCAGGCACGGGCAGCTATGGCGACTGGGTACTCGGTCATGGACCCATTACCGAAACTGAAATCAACATGTGGGCTCGACTTCTGCAAGGTCCTACTGGCAGGTAGTCCGGCGGCTTAGTTGATATCATTCTGCATTCATTGCAGAAGGCCACAGGTTTGATTCCCATGGCAGGCAGTATTTATCTAGCAAGATAATATTTGACCAGCCTGAGCGAAAATCTACCAGACAAGACTATGGCTGTCATATCTACTTGGTGGGCTGCTAATGCGTAATGTCCTGACGTAAGGGTCGAAGTAACCGGCTTTTGATAGCAATTCCTACCCGGGAGGAAACTCGGATATCTTATGGTACGTAAAAGCCTCACCGCTAAGGAGTACATGGACAAGAAATAAAAAAGGAGGAAACGAGGCGATCCGTGAAGAATCCTAGGAGCCTAAATACAGTGATATAGTCATAACGATACTAGTGCGGCTCCAGTGAAGACAAAGGCGTGGGCTAAGAAGGGCAAATGGCAGGTGTATGGGAACCCTTCGGCAAGGGGTAAAGACCGCTAGTAGTGGGCTACCTCGTACACCAAAGACAGAGATTTTAGTTTGTCTGTGGAGGCATAAATAGCCGAAACCTTGCGGGCATGGTAACAAACACCCTAAGTTACCACAACAATGAAAATGTCAGACAAAAGACCTCCACAGGCCCCTAGCGGCCCAAATAAATGAAATAAAACAGGAGCACCTGCCCAGCCTTAATATTCATGCCCCGAAGGCAGAGCAACCATTGAAGCAAATGGCGAACGGATCCCGATTCGCTATTAGACTCAGCGTCTATAATATTCCTAATTAACCAAGAGCTGGTCAATAAACATCACTTACCATATCACACACGCACAAATAGCTTGGACATTTACACCTTCGAGGAAGCATAGCAGCAAATGGGGGAAAACATTACACACATCCTATTCTCTTTGAGATCGGGACCAACGCACACCGATCTCACTTCTCTTGCGAAATTGCCAATGCTGGCAAATATGACCTTATCTTCCCTTTTGGATAGTGGCATAGAGAATATCCCATAAGGAACATCGAGGTTGCGCAAAAATGGACATTTAAACACGATAAATGCCAAAGTCAGGTTAATGATGAAGGCATAGACTTGACACTCTTAAGGGACGAGACCGTGGCATAGGACCCAGAAGCACGATATATTTCAACAATCGAAATAGCATCCCCTCCAGAGTCAAATGAGATTCTGTAAATACCTCAAGAATATTAGGAATTCAAGAGGGTTTTTGCACCAGAAACGGCAGAGAAATGAGCCCGGAGCAGAACGCTTGACCACGCCATAGACCTGATACCCAGCGCGGTACCGCCATTGTGCCCGATATATCCTATGTCAGCCTACCAGCTGGATTTACTTAGCAAATACCTGCAGAAAATGCAGGATGAAGGGAAAATCGTGGAAAGCATAGCTCCTGCTGGGGCACAAATTTTATTTGTCCCTAAACCTGACGGTTCAATGTGGCTATGTGTGAACCACCGACAGTTAAATAAGCTACCGGTGGCAAACAAATACCCGCTACCCCTAATGAGCGCGCTCCGCGACCGTGTGGCAGGGGCCCAAATATTCACTAAGCACAACTTGAAAGATGGCTATCACCTCCTAAGGATAAAGGAAGGCGATGAGTGCAAAACTGCATTCCGGACACGATACAGCCACTTTGAATACAAAGTAATGCCATTCGGGCTGGTAAATGCGCCTGCCACATTCCAGGCCATGATGAATAACATTCTATGTGAACTTTTAGATCATGGAGTGGTGGTCTACCTAGACGACATCCTAATTAGCTCCAAGACAGAGAAAGAACACGTTGACTTGGGCAAAAAAGTATTCTCTCGCATGGAAGACTATGATCTAGCGGAATCAACCACCAAGTCAGTTTTTCACGTCGATACAGTGGAATTTATGAGGTATATTGTGGCAATTGAATGAGTCACCATGAGTGAAAGAAAGGTCGAAAGCATAGAAAATTGGAAGGCACCAAGGTCGGTCAAGGAGGTGCAAATATTCATTGGCTTTGCCAATTTTTATCAACGTTCCATTAAGGATTTCTCCAAAATCTGCAAAACAATTACCGAAACGTTAAAGGCCGACCCTAGAAAATTCAGCTGTGGGCCAGAACTAGACAGGGTGTTTGAAGAACTTAAGAAAAGATTCATCTCCGCCCCTATACTCAGTCATTCTACCCTGACAGAGAAACAATTGTGGAAACACATGCTAGCGATTTTGCGCTAGGCTGTATCCTCTCACAGTTTAAGGACAAAAAGCTACATCCAGTGGCTTTCCACGCAAGGAAGCTGACCCCAGCTGAGCGAAATTATGAAATCCATGATATGGAACTGTTGGCGATTCAGAAAGCATTTAAAGAGTGGAAACAGTATCTGGTAGAATAGAAAAACTAGTGACTGTCAATACTGATCACCAGAACCTGCAAAACTTCCTTACAACTAAAGTATGGAATCCACGGCAAATCCGATGGGCTCTGCAACTAGCGAACTACAATTTCAAAATTGTCTAGCGACCGGGAAAACGAGGCGGATAGCCAGATGCCCTAACCCACAGGCCGGAGTACTGCCCTGAGGCGGGAGCTGTGTATAGCGAACAGTCAATACTTAAGCCTTCCCTCTTCCAAATCACATTGGTGCACTTAAATCAGCCTGAAAGGGAGGAAAGAATAATTGGCACGGAGTCGCCTGACTTCTTGCCAATAAAATTGCTAACTCCAAAAGCATGAATGCCTACAAAAGGGTCCCCACTAGCAGCCGGATACGACCTGTACGCACTACAGGACTTCATAATTCCGGCCAAAGGACAAAGGTTGGTGGAAACTGGAATTTCTGTCGGATTACCATAAGGAAAATATGCATGGTTGGCACCACGCAGTGGAATTGCCGCCAAATTTGGGATCAGCATTGGCGGAGGAGTATATGACGCTGATTACACTAGAGAAGTCAAGGTTATCATAATGAACCATGGAAACCAAGACTGCCGGGTTCGCAAAGGGGACCGAATGGCCCAAATGATCATGGGGAACATACACATAGTGGAAACAATAGAAGTTGACTGACTAGCAGAAACTGCAAGGGGCAAAGGCGGATTTGGAAGCACAGATGTATCACCCAGACGATCAGATGCAAGAAAGACCCAGGTGGTGGTTGCATACTTGCAAGCGGACCACGCCGAAAGTGAGTTTCTTGTTGAAACAGACCATCAAGCAAGATAAGGCAAAGGGATACTCCTAATGTCTAATGCTATAATGTCAAAGGTTGATATTAGGAAATATGACCAGACATTATTAAAAACCATCAAAGAGGCAGGCCACAACCATCAAGACTGGCAGGAACGCAAGCGAGAATTGGAAACGTTAACCAATGAGGGCAAACCATTACCAAGTCACTGGGCAGTGACTGAAGAACTGATATACTACTAGCAGCGCTTATACATTCCAGACAACGAATGGCTGTAGACAACTATAGCCAAAGGTTGCCACGACTCCAAAGTAGCTGCACACTTTGGACAGGAGAACACTCTGCAATTTATTACCAGAGACTTTTACTGCAGAGGGCTGACAGTGTGGATAAATGACTACGTACGGTCATGCGATGAATGTTAATATAATGAATCCCCACGACATGCTCAGTTTGGTCTGCTGCAGCTCTAGAAGACCCGTTCGTAGCCTGGTCATCTATATCGACCGACTTCATCACACAACTACTAGAATGATAAGGAAGAACACAAATTATGGTAGTCGTGGATTGGTTTACTAATATGACTCCCTTCGTAGGAGTGGAAAGTAATGCAACAGCAAAAGAATTGCAAACGTATTCTTGAGGGAAGTATGAAGGCTTCATAGTCTTCCGGCAGAAATCATATCCGACATGGAATCAAAATTTTCTGGACAATTCTGGGAATCCCTATGCAAAAGACTTGAGATAAAATGAAAGATGTCAACTGTGTATAACCCCCAAACTGACGGACAAACTGAAAGGACCAACCAAGTGCTGGAATTATACCTTAGGAATATTGTCAATTATGATCAAACGGACTGGTACCAGGTGCTTCCATTATCCAAGCATGCCTACAATAATTCTGTAACGAATGCTCCTGGCATGTCACCCTTCTACACAAACTATGGATTCCATCCACAAACAGAATGGTTGAAGGAATGGGAAGCCCTGAATCCAGGCGCCCAGCTATACCCACACTGGAGGCAAACAATACACCAACAGGCCAGAGAAGCGCTGGAAGAGACACGGGAAAATATGAGCAAATATTACAACCGCAAGGCTAAGCAGCAACCAGACATCAAGATAGTGGACCTGGTTATGTTAAATGCAAAAAAAATACTCACCAAGCGACCCTCAAAGAACCTTAGCCCAAAGCTGTATGGCCCTTTTAATGTATTGGAGAAAAGGGGAAAAAGTGCCGACAAACTCGAAATATCACCAAGGGGGAAAATCCATCTGGTATTTCATGTATCACTGTTGGAACCCTATCGAACATCCAATCGACCCGCAAGGGAACAACCTCCCAGCGAGCCAGATGAAATTGATTCAGATTTTGATGGGGAAATCGAAAGAATCGTGAAGACTGAAATAATCTCTTATACCCGGCGCGTGGGTGGTCGGAATAGACAGATGTGGGAGTTAAGGTATTTTGTTAAGTGGACTGGGTGTTCAGAAGATGAAAATACTTGCGAACCTGCAGACCATTCAGAGCATGCACAGGAATTGGTGGAGTAATTTCATAGGGACAATCCGAATATGCTAAAGCGGGCAGACGTTGAATGACAAGGAAAAGGTTTTCCTATTGTAGCCAAGCAAACGCGATAGGCTTTTTACCCTACCAAGTCAAGTTCAAAAAGGAGGAGTATATTTTTTTTTTTATGTTTAATTTTGTATTTTATTTAGGATAAAAGAAAACCGAAAAGAGGGTAACACCTACAAAAGCGATTCAAGAGGAACCCTCGCAGGAGGGAGCTCATGTTAGGCACATGTGTATGAGGGGCTGAATTCAGTAGTACATTCATACGAAAAATCCGCTGAAAAACCTACTCATACCCCTCCGGCCCTGTTGTTAGGCCCTCAAGTCACCTGCAGCACCTACGGCAAAACGTACCCTTACCAAAAAGCCATAAATTGGCACCCCCCTCATAACACCATAGGAGTCTTTACCATTATGGTCTAAGGGTATAATATCGCGTGGTCCACCTTGAGGTCACGAGTTCAACTCTCAGGTCCAGCAGGGTTATTGGTCGAATGAGATATTTTCTACCAGTGAGGTTTGCATCTGTAAACCTTACTGCAAGACGATAATGATGCCCGACTTAGGGATTTTCGCCTGACCCTCCAGAAGTGCCTTCCAGCTTGTAATAGCAAGTCAAACAGAGGTAATCGGTTAGTCGCTTAAAGAGTTATAAGCGAAAATATCCATTGAGCCAGTCGTGTGACTAAGGTCACCGACGCACGGCGACATGAGAGTTGATCACCTCATATTATGATAAAGTACAAGTGGATATGCCCTGTAAATTGGTGGACTCCCGTTGGAGCATTGGACGCTATCATTCCAAAGAATGCATGAGGGGACCGAAGGCTGTGGAGGTGTGGGAAGGAGTTCTCAGGGTCAAGAGAGCTCGCCACTTCTAAATCATAGACAAGATATCTTTATGGTTGAAAGCTGTGGGAACAAGGTTGCAGGGTATATATACCTGGACAATCCCCGGTCTTAGATAGCACGCTCCGCACCCTCTATTTTCCTCCCGCTTGAAATTCTTGCCCTTTTCAGCTGAATAAAACTTCGCCCTTTTGTGTGGCAACAGCCACGACACACCAAATCTTACCCCTCGCTTAAGCTTCACTCTTTAGCAACACAGCACCATTTCCTGTGTAACACTGATAGCCACAGCCTCCCCTGTTCCCTCCAGGTCAGCCTCGCGCACCCCGCACCGTACAGCCTCCTACTCCGTCAACTACCCCCGTGGCAGCATTCCTGGACAACTCACAGACCACTTGATTGCAACCCTGAACCTCATAGACGCTATATTCACCCAGTTTAACCTATCCCGCGAATCCTTCCCAGCGTTTGACAACTCCCTCCTCCACAACATCTCGGATGGGGAGGCAACCATCATCCCACTCCTGTGCACCGCCCTCGCCAGAATAAATGAACTAGTTAGCCGACTTGCCCCCCTGACTACGCGCATGGATGAGATCTCCTCCGCTATCTCAACCCCCACCCCTCCCCCTACTTCAGCCCCTCCCGCGATTGCTGCCTTGGAGGCCACAGTCAGGGACCTCTCCCTTCGCGTCACGGCACGAGCTACTGCCAGACAACCACTCCTCCTCCCACAGTCCCCCCTTGCCCCGCTTCGGCTCGACCTAGGTCTCTCCCCAACCACCAACCCTAACCTGAACAAGAGGCAAACCAAGGCCCCGACCCCGACCTCCCCTGCTATGACACCTTTGAAAACCAGTGGTATGGCAACCCTGCCGCATACACCGGCCACCACCTACGCTCCTGGGACGCCCAAGAGTACATGGCAGGCAAATACCCTCCCCTAACTGAGTTTCGCTCACAACCCTCATCCTCCAACACCCGACCCACACACACCCGGTCCCGTCTGGCCAACAAGACCTATACTGCTGTTGCACCAGGACCATCATCTACACCAGGTTCCAAAGGCAAAGGGAAGAAGCCCGCCACGCTGGCTCAAGTCGCAGCGTCCAACGACAGCAGCCCTCAGTCTCGAGGTCCAGCACCGTTGCCCTCTACCAAGCGCAGATTCTTCGCCCCTCGAACCTCACCCGCACCTCTTGCAGATGCTGACCATATGGCAGCCACCGCCCCCGACCTGATGGCCGCCGTCCTCAGGCAGGCCAAATGCCCTTTCCCACTGTCCTTTTCTGCTCATGTCAATCCTAAAGGATCTCTTACCCTCCTGGGCACCAACCCACATACACCCTCCACTGCTTATGCACCCTACTACGAAGCCATGACTAACCATCTTAACCAAGCTTTTCCAGTACGAAACAACTCCTACCGTCTATTCCACCCCGCCCCAAATGAGGTCCAATTGGCCATCTATAGCTTACCTACAGCCTACCTCCCAGAGGACGAGACAGACCTCTTGCCTGCCCTCTCTGAGTCCGTTCGCAATGCAGCTGACGTCATTATCTACTCAGCACGCTTCCTCCAACCTGACCCTGATATTCGAGCAAAAAAACCACTACATCTGTAGTAGTCACTGTGGCCACCGACGATATCATCAGGCTTGGCTCAACCATCCGCCTCTTCTCCCGTCCGCCTAAAGTCGAATAGGCACACTCCTCAGGAAGATTTATGCAATGCCGGTAGTGTTGGCTTTACGGCCACCCCTCCCCTATGTGCAAAGCCTCCACCCCCACCTGTCCCCAGTATGCTCTAATACACACACGTGCAGCCCACCGCTGCCCTAATCATATATGCTCCAAGGGCGGGAATACTAAGTCCGTCGCTGGGTGTTGTTCCGCCTCCCCACTCATGTGCTCTAGTTGCGCAGGACCCCATCCTGCCACAGACCGTTGCTGCCCATATCGCCCCCTCCCACCATGTGATGAAGACGCCGCCCAGAGCCTGAAGGTGTACAAGGTCCTGATGATGTCATGGACCAGGATGCACCCAACCTACCCGACCCTCCCAGGACTCCCTCCCCTACCACTGCCACCATGGATCTTACAACCCCCAGACAGCCAGTCCCACCAACTGGCGCTCCCGCTGACCATCGCCCCAAATCTGTTGCTCCAGTCGCCACCTGGCTCGCCAGTTCTCCACTCCCGCATGGCCCATCAGGCTCTCCTCGCCAATGGGTCCCCCACTGGACCCCCCCTCCCTGACGTAGGCGTCACGCACTACCCTCACCCTCATTCAGCACAACTGCCTTGGGAGCTGGAATGTGTTTCTGTCCCTTTTCAACAGCCTTAAGGCTATGTCCACCCCTCCACACTTGGTCGCCCTCCAGGATCCTCCAGTCTTCAAGGGGAGACTACCAATATTTTCCTCCTATAAATCTTTTTCCTCACCTACTACTCACGGTGCCAAACCTGGGGTCGCCGTTTATGCTCTCATTGATTTCATGCAGGTTTTTGCACTGCTACCTGTTTTGTTCGACCGGCTGGACTTCATGGCAATTGATATTCACTCCCCCACAGGCCTTTTTAATTTAGCACATCGGGTCTTTCGTGTTTACAATACTTACTCCACTACTAGGCGCTCATCCCACACCCGTACAATCACCCCACCTTCCATGTTCAGGGAACACACTTTCCCCACCCTACTAGTTGGGGATCTGAACCTCCATCATCCTCTTTCCGACCCTCTAAGGGTCCTTTCTGATATGAATTTAACTTTTCTTTCCCATACTTTGACCTGGCCTCTGAGCTAGGCTCCTGACTTTTAAACATACCGGGTGTATTTACTAGGTTCTCCCTCGATAGCACATCCAGACCTGGAGTCTTAGACCTTGCCTTCGCAAATCCCTCCCATGCCCCCTTTGTTAGCTCATGGGGTGTCACTCTCCCACTGACTGGTTCTGACCATGTCCCAACATCAATAACGTTTTCCACGCCTTTCCTACGACAGCCTGACCCGACTCCAGACTGGACCAAAACGGATTGGGACCCACTCTCCCCTCTCATCAAGGATCTAGTAGTCCCACCTCCTCCCCCGCTCCCTGCCTCAACCTCGCTTAATGCTTGGTTCGCTCGCCACCTGCGCACCATCACCTCCCTCCTTGCCCAACACACACCAAACAAAGGTCCTTGCTTCAGGTCAAAGCCATGGTGGACAGCTGACCTATCACAGCTGCGCCAAGCTATCAACAGAGAGGCAAGAATATCAGGCATGTCCCCCTCCACCATCCTCTCCGACCGTTCACGTGCCTCCCGCCTCACGTATTTCAAAGCTATTAAAAAGGCTTAGGCATCACATGGGAACTCCTTCCTTGTCTCCTTGGACTCCATATCGGTATGGGCTGCCCGCAGGATCGCAAGCGGGCTCCCTCTGACCGGTTCCCCTCCTTTACAAATGCCACGACTCCCGTCGAAGTCAACACCTCCCTCCTGCATCATTTTTTTCCACGAAAAGACCCTCTACCCTCGCCATCCATCCTTCGACCGTTCGCGGACTTCCTGGCTCTTCATAAACATGAAGTCTCCCTTGCCCTTCGTAAATCCTCCAACACCTCAGCCCCTGGGCCCCACCTGATCCCCTATGGTATATGGAAGAGGATCAACGATATCAACCCCACCTTCCTCACCTCCCTCCTAAGTCCCCTGCTAACCTATGGGTTCCACCCCTCCTCCCTCAAAATAGCCAATGGCCTTGTTCTGTCCAAGCCTGGCAAAGCTGATTACAACTCCCCCTCCTACTTTCAGGTCATTGTTCTCCTAGAAAGTATTTCTAAACTTCTGGAAAGGATAATGGCAACCCGCCTCTCGCTAATGCCCTGCACTGTTGGCCTCATCCACCCTAACCAGTGGGGCTCGCTTCCCGGCCTCAGCACCTTTGATGCATGTGCTGCCCTTAGACACGAAGTCCGCCTACAGTAACTTGCAGGCCTCAAGACCTCTACCCTCTTCCTTGACATCAAGGGGGGCTTTGATAATATTTCCTTTGCTTGTTTATCTTCCCTACTTCACGCTAAAGGCGTAAGTCCTTATATGGTTTCTTGGGTTCGTTCCTGTTTGACTGGCCGCAAATGCCGCTTGATTTTCCTAATCTCCCCTAATATTTTCTTACCTGTAGAAGTGGGCGCCCCCCAGGGCTCTCCTATCTCTCCTTTGTTATTTTTAATTTATGTATACTCTATGCACCTGTCTATCCCAAAGGGGATTATGTTTTCCTATGTTGATGATTTTACTATCACTATTGTGTCTGGGTCATACCGGAGGAACACACAACTACTTCAACACTACTATACCCGCCTCTGCAATAAGGCCTCCCCACCTGGGGTCTCCTTCTCCGTTCCAAAAACTAAACTCATCCACTGGCAAACTCCAAGGGACTGGTCTTCCCTCTCACTGGATCCTGTCTCTCTCCATCGGAGTGTTTTCCATCCTTCTTCCATTGTCCGGTGGTGAGGATACTGGTTCTCACCCTGGATGGAAACCTCGACCCACTTCCTCAAGAGGCTAGCCCTCGCCCAAGGGGACTTCAGTCTCATCAGGCAACTCTCTACTCGTAGCATAGGCATAGTCCCCTACCTGAACCGCAGACTGGCCATGGGCCTGCTGCTACCGATCCTCACTTACGGAGCTGCCCTCCTCATCCCCAATGCTGCGATGATGGGAAAGATGGTGGTGTTTCGGAGCAAAGTCCAATGATGGGTCACCAACTGCTTCTCATCGACTCCTGTATCCATCCTTCCATGAGAGGCTTGCCTCCCCCGTCTAACCTTGCTCCTCCCCCATCGCCGCAGGATGGCTGCACTACGGCTAGCCTGCTCCCTACTCGAGATCAACCCAGCCGCAGCCCGGCTGTCTCCATCATTTCCATCCTTCTCCAACTTTAAACCACGGGACTCGTCCCGCCACCTCCTTCGTAGCCTTAAGGCCAATTACATCCCACTCCGTTAGAACCAACCAAGGCCCATACCCGCCGTCCGCTCTCAACTCCCAATCGAGGGGATGTACTACCTCTTGGTCAAGATGGCACCAGACGGTTTCAAACTCCCACAGATAAACTCACACCTCCTACCGGGCACTGTCTTTGCCCCCCCTTCCCCGATCCCAGGTGCTGTCTCCTACAAATTGATGAAAGAGGAGTGCAGAAAGGACCTCCTCACTGACTTGACACTCCTGTCCCCACCCCCTCCTTACTACCAGTTCAAGCCATCCGTACGCCTACATGCATTCCTGGGCCTCGACCGCTTTACAGCTGGGCGAATTCACCAATTGCGTGCTGGAAAGAGCTATCTCGCCGCACAACCCTCATGGAACAATGCCGATCTCTCTCCCACCTGCCCTTGCTGCCAATCAGTGGATGAAACCTTTGAGCATGCAATTCTCCATTGCCCATCCAAGTCCCGAGAACGCCAGCTTCTCCTTCCAAAGCTGTTTTCGATGGACTATGGCTCCGCACTTTGGGCCGACCTGGACATGATCCTCGGTCTTGCCTCATACATCCACGTTACTCGCACGAACTTCCCACCCACCATGCCAGTAGTTGTTTCCATCGCTGCCTCCTCCTACACCTCCTCCCACTATAACTGAGACTAAGTGGTTTGTCTTTCCTGCTTTATCATTCCTTTTTGGTTATGATTTCTTTTGATATCATTTCATTCAATACTTTTTGAATTAGTCGCCATTGTTGGGCGCGGTGACGGTATGGTCATCACTAGGGGAGAACTGGTGCATTTATTTCATTTTGTTTTGCACGTTTGGAATTAACGTTTCGTTTATGCCATAGCTAGAGCTACATGCAGGTTCCTGTATGTTAACAGCGAATATATGAGATAATCAAAATAAAAAAACCCCACGGTCTTAGATAGACCATCAAGCAACGGCGAATAGATCTTATCAATATCATAAGTTTTTACGCAAAAATGTTAACCACGAGCCTTCCTAGACAATCTCCGTTTACGAAGAAAGATTAAAGCCTGGTGTCACGATTGCCTAGAAGAGCGCTAGGCAGGAAGGACAGAAAAGCAGAGTAAGCCTTGTGAGGCTTACGAGGATCTCGCACACATGACCACTTTAGAGTCATGTGGATTTCGCGCATGACGCACACTTGTGAGTCATGAGGTTAGTATGAGTTGATTTTGCACACATGACTACTTTAGAGTCATGTGGGTTTCGCGCATGACGCACACTTGTGAGTCATGAGATTATTATGAGTTGATTTCGCACACTTGTGAGTCATGAGATTATTATAAGTTGATTTCGCACACATGACCACTTTAGAGTCATGTGGGTTTTGCGCATGACGCACACTTGTGAGTCATGAGGTTATTATTAGTGTAGATGACCTTCGCACTTAGAAGGTCATATGAGGTATGAGTTTCACATGGCTGCGCACTTGCACAGCCATAAGGTTTAGGGTTGCGGGAAGAGGCCTATATAAGGACCCATAGGGGGACAGGTGGATAGCTCTTCACGCAACCATCTTTGTTATTTCCTATCTATAACTTTATCAAATCAAACCTTCATTCCGCTCTCCCTCTAGCGACCTCTAGTTGAAGTTGACTGTCAGATTCTTCTATCAAGTGCTCAGGAAAACTATTGGACTTGGAGTAGTCGCAATAGTAGTGAGCAAGTGTCTTGATAGACTGAATCATATATCGTTGCCGGTTGCGCGATATAGATAGTCGAACCGTAACATTTGGTTGCGTCCTTTGCCACCCCCAACGATATCACCACGGAGACCGACACCCTCGAACTCCCTGGTTTGGAAGAAGCGCTAATACAAGCGCTATCACAGACAGGAACTGCAAGCCCTGTCACGCCGGAAGCCCAATCCCCCACTGAAACCCTATCCCCCACGACCCCAAGAACGAGAAGAATGTCCACTAATCTGGAAGGAGAGACCGCCAACACACGGGTGTTGGAGGAACAGATTAGGGAACTAAGAGCTATCATCGAAGGAAGAAGGGTGCGAGAACCCAAGATCAAGAGTCCAGAAACGTTCGATGGAACGAGGAAGGACTTGAGGAGGTTCTTGGCTGCACTAAAGATATACTTCCAATCGGTGGGATGGCAAACGGCACACAACGAAGAAAAGACCATGTATGCAGTCTCCCTGTTGAGGGGAGGAGCAGCCACATGGGTCACACCATATATCGAGACACCCGAAACAGCACCATGGACGACTTGGGACCAGTTTGTCGAAACACTTCGAGAACAGTGCGGGGACTTTGCAAGGAAGCAAAGCGCCAGGAACCAACTCGAAGGAATGCGGCAAGGAACCAAAACGATCAACGATATGTGGCACGAATTCCGCATAATATCCACAGATGCGGAGTACGATGATGCAACCCTGCAAACAATCCCGTTGAAAACAATGAACGGACCGTTACAACAGGCATGGGCGATGGCTAATCAAGAGTTCGCCACCACCGAAGCACTGGCCAAATGGGCTATCGGACAAGAGCACCGGCTCAATCAGCTCAGACAGATCCAGAAAGGTGGAACGACACAAAGGGTGCCCGATACACCAACAAATAACGACGGAACTTTCAAAACAACCAACGCTATCCCGAGAGGAGACCCCATGGATTTAGATGCCGTAGGACGCAAGGGAAGATTCCTAAAACTACCCACACAAGAGTACAGACGCAGAATCAGCATGCGACTATGCCTAGTGTGCGGAGAGGAGGGCCATATAGCCAAAGAATGCAGGAATCCTAGGTCGAAGGGACCCAAACACAAGATAAGAACGATATCGACAGAAGACCAGCAAGAAGGATGGGAGACTTTAAAAGAAGAAGGTCCCCAGTAAAAGGTGGTCTGAGGGACGACAAGAAACCAAAACCCATCAGGATATCGAACTTATACGCGGCACTCAACAACACGGAACTATTGGACAACGAGGCGGACCACATTATGCTTAAACTCAATTTGCATAATGGGAAAGAATGGACGAGAACGAACGCAATGGTCGACTCAGGAGCAACGGACGACTTCATCGACTGAGGATTCTGCATGAAAACACGTTTACCCCTGACCAAGATCAAAACACCAAGAGAAATCTTGATGGTCGACGGAACACCAAGTACCGCAGGACCTGTCACACATGTGGCCAAGGTCCCTATGAAGATCGGGGACCATCAAGAAGTGATAACGTTCCAGGTGGCAGGACTAGATAAGCACGAGGCTATACTAGGAATGCCCTGGCTTAAGTATCACAACCCAAGGATCGACTGGCAGGGCGAAAAGATAACCTTTGACAGTGAACAATGCAGCAACTCATGTCTGCAGAGTTCACCAGTGGTTAATGCCATACCAGAAGAGCAAGCGATTCAGGAAAACCTTAGGACCAAGGTTTTCAGCACCCGATCAGAAGAAAAGAAAGCAAAGGATATTCGTATTGTAGTGCTACACAAGGAAGCCCGCAAGCCGACAAGAGGATCGAAGAGGGCTGCTGGACACGATGTGTACAGCATCGAAGACATGACCGTCCCGGCCAGGGGAAAGGCCATGATAAGAACCGGAATAGCCATAGAACTCCCAGACAACACCTATGCTCGCATTGCACCGCGCAGTGGACTCGCATTCCATCATGGAATCACCACCGGAGCGGGGGTAATAGACGTCGATTATAGAGGTGAAATCAAAGTCCTATTGGTTAACCAGAAGGATACAGACTACGAGGTCTGTAAAGGAGAACGCATAGCCAAGATGATCATCGAAGTGATCAGGACGGGAGAACTTTCTGTAACCAGAGAACTGGAAGAG
>QFET01004894.1:30133-49566 GCA_003316355.1 Tuber calosporum | reverse complement strand
GCTCTCCCTCTAGCGACCTCTAGTTGAAGTTGACTGTCGGATTCTTCTATCAAGTACTCAGGAAAACTATTGGACTTGGAGTAGTCGCAATAGTAGTGAGTAAGTGTCTTGATAGACTGAATCATATATCGTTGCCGGTTGCGCGATATAGATAGTCGAACCTTAACACAATTGTGCAAACAGTGTTATAATGTCATTGGTGGATCAAGTTCATGACTCACAATAGGAGTTATGAGTTTGCACATGAGACCACTTTGGGTTTAATGACTGGTTCTTTAAGGTAGATTGGTTTTGGAACGTTCTGCAGTTGACTCAGAAGAGGCATCTGATGGATTTCATAATATGAGTCACAATGGGTCTATAGGGTTAGGGTTGAGGCAGAGTGTGTATATAAGGACCTTTAGGTGGCTGGTAGCTAGGACACGCTTCGCTTCTCCTACTTTCCTGCCCCTACAATTTCCATCATTACGTCAAAAGTGTACTCGGGTACCACGACCCACCCACACCTCTCCACGCTTACGGCCTTGCGTACCCTAAGCCTGGTCATGGCGCAAGCCGGTCACCCTCCTCACCCTCTCTTCGCCTCCCCCCCTGTACCACCCTCAGCCACTGCCTCCACAATGGACATCCGCTCCCATCTCAGGTTCCTCTCCTCCTTCCTTGACGAAACCAAGGAAGTCATCAACTTCTCCTATGCTCAGGTCCCCACCATCTCTCCCTCACACCTCGATGACCTCTCCACTGGCGAGATCACGTTGATCCCGCTCCTGTGTGGCGCCCGTCGTGCAATCTCGTCCCTTGGCGGCCTGCTTGACTACCTCTCCTCAGCGGTCGCACTTCTCACTGCCGGCTTACCCAACTCCACTCAAACTGCAGACCCTGCAGCCCCCAGCCTGGCCTCAATCCGCTCTGAGCTTGGTGATCAGGCCAACCGTGTCACTCTTGCACCGCCCCCTGCTACGACCACCACTCCTCCTACCATCCCTCCCCGTCCTGGCACGACCCAGAGGGGCCCGACGCCCCCATCTGCCCTTCCTCCCCCACCTACTACCCCTGGCTCAAAAGGCACCCCCCTGGTAATCCATGGTTTCTCACATGATCAGTTCCGCGACCGCGATACCTCTGCCCCAACCTATGCCCAGATTGTGGTAGGCAGAAGGAATAGGAGAGATTCCCCAACTAGTCCTCCCTCTGTAGCCAAAGTTGTGGCTGCTGCTGCCAACTGAACCACCACAGCCTCCTCCAGTTCTGGCTCCCTCTCGCCTCAAGCACGACCACCACCTCCTCCACCCCTACTCATCACTGCTGCTTACCGATTCTTCGCCCCCCTCTGATCACCTACCCTCCGCCCTGATGCAGCTGTCATCGCTGGCCTTCCTCCCGACCTGGGAGTCTCAGTACTTGTCGATGTTAACTCCGCCCTTATCCGTGGTTTCAAGGCCTCGGTCAACGACCGAGGCTATGTCTCCCTCTCTGGCCTGGATCGCCAAGTTCTTGCCCTCTCTTACACCCCATACTTTGAGGCCCTCACTAGGCGCCTCAACCAGTCCTTCCCAGTCGGCGACAACCCTTGGCTCCCCTCCCGCCCGGCTCCTAAAGCCATTCAGATTGCGATCCACTCAGTTCCCTATGTATGGCTTCCCGAGAATGATGATGACCTCTTCTCCCGCCTCTCCACTTCAATTGTCAACTCCACCAGTGTTTCTGTCCTGTCTGCTAGGTTCCTCAATAGAGACCCTGCCTCCCGCTTCAAACACTGCTGCTCGCTAGTCATAACTACCCCTCCTGAGCATGTCTCCTCTATCCTACCACATGTCCCCCTTTTCTCATACAGCAGGCGGTCTGATAGGCCGTTCTCCTCCTCTCCCTACACACAATGCCACAACTGCTGGGCCTTTGGTCATGTGGCCTTGCGATGCAAAACACCGCACCCAGTCTGCCCCTTTTGCTCTCTCCACTAAACGAGAGCGGACCATAGATGCTCCAATCCCTCTTGCCCCAAGCAGGGCAACACCAAAGCCGTACTCAGCTGGTGCCTAAGCTCCCCCCACCGCTACCTGAACAGCGATGGGGATCACTGCGCCGGTGATCGGGAATGCCCAGATAAACCAGCTCCTCATCCACCTGCTCCACCTCCCACACAACCCACCCCAGATGATAACGAGATGGACGTATTGCCTGATCTTCCCCCTGGCTCTACGACCGCCTCCCGCCCCTGCACACCTCCTCCAGGTCCTTTAGCTCCTGCCGTTGACCTAACCACCTCCATGGCCAATGCGGCCTGCCCAGTCCGCCCCTGCCATGACCAAGTCTTCCTCACAGCGTGGTGCCACGCCCACCCAGCTGGCGCCCAGCCCATTTCTTGCCTCCCGTGATCCTATGGGCTCTGCCTAGTAATGGTTTACACAACTATCCCTCCCATGCATGAGGCCCCTAGTGCCTCGTCCTCTCTCTCCCTTGCTCAACACAACTCCCTGGGTAGCAGGGATGTGTTTTCTTCCTTTTTTAATTCCTTAGTTGAACTTTCCTTTCCTGTTTCCCTGGTCTGTATCCAGGACGCCCCTGTGTTTCAAGGTCGTGTCCTCAGTTTCTCGGGTTTTGAGTCCTTCTCTAACGACCCCTAGATCAGTTGGTATAGCTTACCGAACCTCAGCCCAGCCAGTGGTCCTACTAGGACGTGGACAGGAACGGTACCAGACACCTGCAAAGTGACATAGCAACCATAAGTACCTTTCATGAAGAAAGGGTACTTAGGTACCTAGTTAGATAGGGTAACCCAGCAAGGCCGGGTAACCTTGGTGCACACCTAGGTCGGGTAACCCCGCTAGACAGGGTAACCCGTAGCTACAGTCAGACAGGGTAAGTCTCTTGAGTAGGGTAACCTGGAAGCATGGTTAGGCACGGTAACCCTTTAGATAGGGTAACCCATCTCCTCGGTTAGGCAGGGTAACCACTTAGGCAGGTTAACAGGGAGCCCTAGGAAAACATGGTAAGCAGTGTAGACGCCGCCGGGCGTGCTACAGTCATGTAACCAGGTGTTTCTAGCTCGTGGAATCGCGTGTAACAAATAGGTCAGTTACGCGGAACCTTCTGGCGACGCAAAGGGGCGTTACACAGAATTCTGCAGCGATTTCTACCATGATAGGATCCAGTAACCCTACCTTGAGGATCGCGGATGAAATCGTGGACCTCAAGTTACCCTCCCCTAACGTTACCCGTGACCCGAAATCCTACTACAAGTACCCCAGGGTCGTAGGAGTGAATTTGGCTCGTCCAACACCCCCTTGCGGCTCCCACCTTCGCCCCTTGCGACGGGTGGGAAAGGGTGACAGTTGGTAAAAGCCTAACAAAACTTAGAAATCGAAAGTGGCTGGGTAACCCCGTATACGTCACTGCCGTCTTTCCGACCAGATGCTGTCCGCAGGATATATATAGGGGTGGGCGACGGCCAACCCGGGCAAGTTGTTCGTATTGACATCAGATGACCTTCCGAGGGTACTCTAGGTGCCTATAATCCCTATGGGAGGTATGGGGGTCCCCCGGAATAGCTATCTGAGAGTCGGGGATAAACGGAAGTTTGTCCGGATGAAACTCTACGAATTACACAACGATCGCCCAGGCGCTATACCATTACTGAGGGACGTTACAGGACTCAAAGAGGCATTCAGTCTTATCACGGCTAAGGTGATCCCTGAACGGTTGGCTATAGGTAGCGCCTATTTAGCCAACTCAGGAAAGACACTTACCGGGGGAGCTACGCAGTGACAAGAAAAGCTGCCCATAGGCCAAGTAGACACAGTTGACTGCAGTGCTTGCATAGACTGGAAAAGCCATAGGGCTACTGAGTCTCATACCTAGGTTTGGGTCCAAAGTCGGATTGTCAGTTGGCCATTGACAAGACGGCGATCGGAAAGGTTTTTCTCTCCTGCAGGCATAATCAAAATGCAAGCCAGAAAACCTTTATGATTGAACGGACTCAACTTACCCGTGCGATCCACAGGCCCTGAAGTTAATTCTGGAAGGGCCATGTGTCAGATGATCCCAGAGTGGAGAAGGGAGCTCTCTTAACGGTCGGAGTAGGGATGAGTTTCGTAGGATTTATAATTCTACTTAAGTAAACGCGAACGGTACTCTACTCTGATAACCAACTATCGTCTCGAGAAGACTTGAATTGAGTGAAGCTCTGGCTTAACGATATTAAGTTTTATCCTTTGATTCAATTATTTTTATCTTTACCTTCTGTGAACTTTGAACTTTGCGTTGAGTCGTTTGGTGCGGTAGTAACCTTAGGATCCATCTTCCTATAGGGTGCCCCCGTTACACCTTCTCCCCTCCCTGGAGCTCCCCTAAAAAGGCACGTGTGGTTTGTTATATTTCTTCCTCCCTATTTTGTATGAGTGTCATACTTCCTGTTTTCTTTGTGTGATCTGACACTATGGGCCTTGATTAGTTCCTGGAGGATGAACATATTAGTTTTTCCTTTTCACGCCTCTGGGTAATGAACTCATATTCACTCTCCAGACGGCCTCCACCTCGCGTACTTTTTCTCCTCTTGAATTGTTTCCCCTAGATAGGTTTCCTAACCTCTCCCTAGGCGATTTTAATCTTCACCACCCCTCCGGTGACCCATTACGGGCCCACTCTCCTACTGAGTTAGCGGTTTCCATTCCTAGCTTCTCAAGAGCAGCAGAGCATGGCTACCACCTCTTGAATATCCCTGGTGTCTTCACCCGCTTACCTCGGGGCGGTGGTGGTAGGCCCTCTGTTTTAGATCTTTCCTTAGCTTCTCCGGGTTTATTTCAATATTTCTCCTCATAGCGCACGCCTCTCCCTTCGTCTGGTTCAGATCATGTTCCCTTTTTGCTCTCCTTTAGGCATCCTAAGGACTCACAACTACCTCCCTGGCCCAACTGGGCCCTGACTCACTGGGCCACCCTCTCGCCCCAGCTTGAGGAGCTCACAGTCCCTTACCCCCCCCCCCCTCCCCACCTCTGCTTCTCTCTCCTCATTGTTCGACACAAACTTCAGTCTCATTCTGTCCCTACTCCTTAAGCACACACCCGCTCGCGTCCGTCGCCCTGGGCCAAGCCCTGGTAGTCACCCCTCCACTATACTCGTATGAAAGAACATATCTGTAGAGCTCGCAAAGCCCGCTCTACCCGTTCTACCAGTGACATCTCTGGTGCCAGGCTTGCCCGCCTTGATTACTTCAAAGCTATAAAAAGTGCAATAAAGGCCCACTGGACATCCCTCCTATTGAGCGCCACTCCTTCCTCCCTCGGGGCCACCAAGTGACTTGCCCTAGGTTTCCCCACAACCTGCTTCCCTACCCTCCCAGGGTCCGACACTCCAGAGTCTATCAACAGTGATCTCCTCAACCACTTCTTTCGACCTCGCCCGTCCCCCCGTGCCAATCCATCCTTCGCCCCTATTCTAGTGCACCTGAGCTATCCTCAGACTAGATCTTTGCTGTCCTCAGGGCCACCTGCTCATCCTCTGCGCTGGGTCCTAATCCCGTCCCCTATGGGGTATGGAAAGTTGTCCACTGCATTACCCCTTCCCTATTTGTCGCCCTCCTCTCCCCTCTGCTCCTCCATGAATTCCACCCTCCCTCCCTTAAAAAGGCCAACGGAGTTGTCCTAGACAAGACAGGAAAGCCGTCCTACGACACTCCGGCCTCCTTTAGGGTCCTTGTTCTTTAAGAGACAATCTCCCAGGTACTTGAGAGAATTGTCGCCTCCCACCTCGCCATCGTCGCAAGGACCTGTGGCCTCCTCAATCCTCACCAATGTGGCTCCCTTGCGGGCCTTTCCTCCTTTGATCCCGTCACTACCCTAGCCCATACAGTACGCACCCTCCACCTCCCAGCTCTACGAGTCTCCACCCTCATCTTGGACATCTAAGGGGGTTTTGACAACATGGATCCCGACTTTCTCTCCTCTGTACTCAAGAAAAAAGGGGTCAACCACTACCTTATCTCGTCGGTCCGGTCCTTCCTCACTGGCCGCTCCTGCCGTCTTCCCTTCCAGGGCTCCCCTGGAATCTTTTCCTCTGTTTCTGTCAGCACCCCTCAGGGGTCTTCTGTATCTCCTTTGCCTTTTGTTATTGATATTTCTTCTCTTCATTTTTACCTTCCCAGGGGCCTTATACTTTCCAATATTGATGACTTTGCATTGACTGTATCATCTTCTTCCTATCGCCGCAACGTTCAGCTACTTCAAACAGCCTTTTCCAGGATCATGCGTCTCAGAGTAGCGTGCAATGTCCCCATCTCAGTCCCCAAGACGGAGCTAATTCACTGGCGCACCAAGAACCAGCATGGCTCCCCTTGCATTATCACCATACATTTGGATGGGCAGGTCTTCCATCACGCCAGCTCACTCAAGTGGCTGGGTTACTGGCTCACCCCTTCCCTCTCCACATCAACTCACTTCTCCAAACGACTAGCCGTCGCTCGGGGTGGCTTCTCCACCGTACCCTGGCTTTCCCCACCGGGGACAAGCCTCTCCCAACACTTTTGACACCGCCTGGCTGTTTTCCTCCTCCTCTACATCCTCGCCTATGGGGCTGACCTCTTCATATCATCCCGCGCAATGCTACAGCACATGGACGTCTTCTGGCACCAGATCCAGAGATGTGTTATTAACTGCTTCCGCTCTACTAGACTCTCTGTCCTCTCTCTTGAGAGCTGACTCCCTCCTATCGGCCTCCTCTGCGCCCATCGCCGTAGGCTTGCTGCGTTCAGACAGTCCTGGGCCCCACCCACTATCCACCCAGGCGCAGGGCGGCTCCCACGGACTTTCCCTCCCTCCTGCCGTCTTGTGCCTCTGACTCTTGGCCTCCCCTCACACGGCGCCTCTAACCCAATGTCAGTCCTCTCCAGTGGAAAACTGCCCCTCCCTCTGCACCAGTCCGCACCCACCTCCCAGTGGATGTTATGGCCCACCTCATCCTCCCCATTCTGAGATCATTGTCCTTCGCCCCCTTGCCACGTGCAGATCTCACACCTTTCTGTCCTCCTCTTTCCCCGCTCCCTGCCATGCGCGCCACCTATACTGGCCTCAGGAGACGGGCGCACCAGATCCTCATCAACGACTGAGGAGAGGACTTCCCTCCCCCACACTACTACACCTACAAACCGTCCCTGTCCCCTCACCCTTTCATGGGCCTCGGCAAGTTCATGGCGGGCTGCATTCACCAAATGCATGCCCACAAGAGCTACCTAGCCCTTCATACCTCCTGGGCCTCCGAAGCGGAGTCCACCCTCTGTCCACGATGCTGGGACTTTGACGAAGACATCCAGCACACCACACCTTCCTGCACAGCCACCGTTGATGCCCACAGAGGCCATCTAAAAGGTGTCTTGTGGAAAGAGGCGGACGACGCCATCTGGTTTTCAATACCATACCTCCTCAACCTGCTCGCATATTTACAAGAGACGCAGGTCGGCTTCCCTCCGAACATGTTGCTATCCCTCCCCTCATCGCCACCTCCTTTGGTTGCCCCAACCCCCATAGGGCCCCCTGCCCACCCTCTCTTTTTCCTCCCTAAGTTCTTAATAATTTCTGGTTATTCCACACCTGATGGCTTGGTTTCTGTATGTTTCCAGGGCTTGTTTTTCCTTTCTTGAGTTTACCGTACGAGGTGTATGGACAGTTACCTGTCCCGTTAGACCTTTATATGCTGTTGGTTTCTTTTGTTTTTAGTTTTTGGAATTAAGGTTTTGTGTATACCATAGCTAGCGCTGCAGGCAAGTTCTTGTACCTTAACAACGAATATATGATATAAAAAAAAAAGAAAAATAAAAAAAAAAAATAAGAAAAAAGAAGTAAAAAATAAAAAAGTGGCTGGTAGCTGGGACACACTTCACTTCCCCTGGTTTCCTGCCCCTACATTTTGCACCAGCACGTCAAAAGTGTACTCGGTTCCCACGATCCCACCCACACCTCTCCTCACTTATGTCCTTGCGTACCCTAGGCCTGGTCAATATGCAAGCCGGTCCCCCTCCTCAACCTCATTTCCTCTGCGCCCCTGCAGCACTATCAGCCACTGCCTCCATGGTGGACTTCCCGCCTCACCTCAGGTTCCTCTGCTCCTTCTTTGACGAAACCAAGAAAGTTATCAACTTCTCCTCTACTCAGGTCTCCTCCATGTCTCCCCCAAGCCTCGATGACCTCTCCACTGGTGAGATCACCGTGATCCCACTCCTGTGTGGCGCCCTTCCAGCAATTTAGGCCCTTTGCACTCAGCTTGACTCCCTCTCCTCAGCATTTGCACTTCTCAGTGCCGACTTTCCCAACTCCACTCCAGCTGCTGCCCTGCAGCCCTAAGCCTGGCGTCAATCCGTTCTGAGCTTCGTGACCTGGCCCACTGTGTTACTATTGCACCTCCTCCCGCCAGCACAACTCCACCCGCCATCCCGTCCCGTCCTGGCATGACCCTGAGGCAATCTGCACCCCCATCTGCCCTTCCCCCCCCACTTCCTGCTCCGGCATCGGAAGGCACCCCGCTGGTAATCCAGGATTTCTCCGGTGATCAGTTCCGCCACCATGATACTTCTGATCCCTCCTATGCCCAGATCGTGGTAGGCAGAAGGAAAAGGAGCAAGTCTGCCACTATCCCTCCCTCTGCAGCCAAGGTCGCGGCTGCTGCTGCTAACCAAGCCACTACGGCCTCCTCCACACCTGGCTCCCCCTCCCCTCAACCACAACCATCAACTCCTCCACCCCCACTCACCACTTTAGCTCGCAGATTTTTCGCCCCCCTTTCATCAGCCGCCCTCCGCCCTGTTGCAGTGGTCATCTCTGGCCTTCCACCCGACCTGGCAGCCTCAGTACTCTTCGATGCCATCTCCGCCCTTTCCTGGGGTCTCAAGGCCTCATTCAACGACAGGGGCTCTGTCTCCCTAACTGGCATTGATGGTCAAATTGGTGCCCTCTGTTACCCACCATGCTTTACTGCCCTCACCAGGCGCCTCAACCAATCCTTTCCAGGTGGCGACAACCCTTGACTCCCCTTCCGCCCAGCACCTATAGGGTTCAGATTGCAATCCACTCTGTTACGGCCGCTTTCCTTGCTAAGAACCAAGATGACTTCCTCTCCAGCCTCTCCACGTCAATCCACATCTCCACTGGTGTTCCTATGCAGTCGGCTAAGTTCCTTAATAGGGACCCTACTTCCTGGTGAAATTTCTTATTCGGTTTTATATGAATATTTCCTTAAACATATCGTTTATTCTCTTACTTGGTTAGTGTTTTGGCAAAACCTATTACACCGCATACATTACTACAGCTAGGACATACTATGCGTTTATTTCTGTTATATTTCATTATTACGATAAGGATTCTTATGTATATATCTTTATCTGGTATTCAGGTTATTTCGCTTGCTTATCACATATTTTAACGGTTATTGTTGCGTCATTTTTGTCTTAACATCCACAACGAAACCCCTCTCACCACTTTAGATTCATATAAACTTTTGGGATTTTCTTGGCAGGTTTTCAGGGTCAAATATGTTCGCACTTATGTTTATCCAACTGACATTAAGGTAAAACACGTTCGTAATTATATTTTTCCCTTTCATATTCTTTTAGATAACGGGAGGGCGCACTCTTGTATATATAAGGTCTACCACCCACTTTTCTCGCTTAGAAGAGTAAGGAACAGACTACCTACCAATCTGCCTTCATAAATCTACCTCTCCTCATCAAGGCGTGCCCGCAATACTCGCTTAGGATTGCGTCAGTATATTCCGCTAGATATAAGATCGTGCCCATAAACATTTGAACAGGTTATGAGCCCGGGCCTCCTATATCTTTAAGATATACATTTACAGCCTCCAACAGACCCCTAAACCTCACCTTCAACGAAGCGAAACCCGTCCTGCCATCGATCCACATTTCCCACCAAAAGAATACCACGATACATTTTTCTCGTCAATATTTATTTCTAGGCACGAAACATCGACCAGACGAAATGTTCCTTCTTGACGAAACCACACACAAGTGGCCTCGGCATTACACAAGACTCGGCGAAACACTCGCGGCATTAACTACTACATAACCGAGCTCTTTTCACCGTTCGCCTCCGTTTCCTGCTTTTTCCTCTCTTTGTGTGCGCAAGCTTTACCCACCACTCCGCCGCACACTTTATCAACAACCTGGAAGTTAACACATCTGAGGGTGGACACTCCCAGAAAAAGCCTTCATAGGTGAACTAATTACTTTCAGGCTTGATTAAAGTTGTATAGACTTAAAGGGGGTGTGTGGTCACGGAAAACGATTCGAAGAACACAACTTGTGTAACCAAAATCCACCATGGCCTCAGACTCAACCACCGTCCCTGAACCTTCGACAGACAATCCCCCATCAACCCCACTGCCCATTGACCAAAGGGCACGGACACACGCTATTAACTCCAAACGTGGCTTGGCACCCAGTTACAAACTCAGCTCATACCAAAGCTGACTGGCCAGAGAACTACCGCACATGGCGTGACATCTCCGAGTACGTCCTCCGACTGTTCAACTGCTGGGACATTGTGCAAAGAACGGAAACCATCCCCGATGAAATACGGGCTGAAGACGGGGATCTGACGAATGTTAACCCTATAGATGAATTTGGTGATCGTTACCAGTGGGCATCGGCCTACTTCCTTGAGACCATTGATCCAAAATAGGCCATCCTCCTGGCAACACACAAAACACCGCACGCAATCTGGACAGCGTTCCAGGATAAATTTGGCACAGAAAACACCTTCTCCTTCTTCGACCAACTCAACGCTGTTCTCGATACCAAATACGAGTTGTCTGAACCCATCGCTGATGACATCGGAAAGTTCGACACCCTTTGGAATCGAATGCAATACCGTTGCACCTCTGCTACCGAAATTGTCTCTTACGCCCTACATTTCCCATTTAAGATAGTTTTCGTGTCATCGGATACAAAAGCAGCTGTCCTTCTCCGGTCCCTTCCCGAGTCGATGAACAACATCTTGAACAACCTCGAAACCAAGGAGGACCTTACCTACAACCAGGTCTATAACAGGTTGTTGGACCTTGAAACTACAGTTAACTATGAAGAAGACAAGGCGTATAAAATCGCCACTGTCAAAGGAAAAGGCAAGGAATGCTTATACTGCAAAAAGCATTACCCCTCTGCACGCAATGAAGGGCATACTTGGAAATAGTGTCAGAAACTCAAGACCGATAACCAAAAGAAGAAGGAAAGGAAGGCGATTGACAACGCCAAGATCGGCAAGGAAGAGACATCCGAACCGGTCAGTACATCCTCAACCCTTACCACTACCTGAAAGACCCCTGACCCACACAATTGGGTAATCGATACAGGCGCAAGCTCACATATGACAAGCAACCTGGACGTTTTTATAAACTTTGAACCACAAAAAGGGAACGTCAAGATAGGTGATGACTCTTTAATAGAGTCATGCGGCCGTGGAACAGTTAAGCTCATGCCCAAAACATCAAATGGCCATGTATCTCCTGTTTTTCTTCAACGTGTTCTCTGGGTTCCTGAGTTGGGTCAATGCAATTTGTTATCGTGGCGCGCTATCGTTTCTTTGGGAAAAGGGTTTTCTTAACGCTGTTCAGGGAAGTACATGTATGTCATGGGATAGAATAAAGAGGTTTTAAGGGGCAAGCTTGACGGACAAGATTATGTCGTGCAGGAAAGAAAGGAACAGGCATACAAAATGACCTATCAGGAGTGGCATGAAGCCTAGGGTCATACCTGAGTAGCCTGCCTTCGCTCCGACAAATACTTCGACACACCCCATATCCCTAAGGTTGCTACAGGTAGGCAATGCGAAACTTGCCTTACCTCATAGTTGTTTAAACGAAAACCAGAACAAACACAGCACCTTTGCCAAAGCCCCTTCGAGTTAAGTCACTCCGACTTAAGTGGAAAATTCTCGACACCATCCTTTGGTAATTCTTTGTACTATATCACCTTCATTGATGACTGTACATGATACACCTGGATTTACCCCATCAAGGTAAAATCCGATATGGTTGAAATCTTCAAACAGTTCATCCAGGAGCGACAAACCCTAGATAGCGCCATAATCAAACGATTCAGGACTGATAACTGTGGTGAATACGTGAACCATGAAATACTAAACCTTGTTCAGGCGTGTGGAATACTTCATGACAAAACTCCACCCTACTCACATGAATCAAATGGCGTTGCTGAACGATATAACAGGACCATAATAACCGCCACTAGGTCCATATTAAAAGGTCTAACTCTATGACTTTGGGCAGAAGCAATCGCAACCACCGTATATCTCAGAAACCGTCTTCCCAACTAATCCATAGGGGGTTCAACGCCATATGAATCTCCTTACAACCGAAAGCTGTTTATCAACCACCTACGCCCATACGGGACCAAATGCTTCGTCCACATACCTGAGGAGACCAGAAATCTAGGAACGAAGCTACAACCACAGGCGATCGAAGCCTATCTTGTTAGATACATATCCTCTGACAAGATATACAGGATATACATCCCCTCGCAACATAGAATATCCGAAACACGACAGGTACAGTGGACCACTAAAACGATAGAACATTTGCAAGTGCCAAGTACAACACCTGCTCCGGAATCCCAATTTGCGACCGTCCATCCTCCCTCCTTTCCAATAGACCTGCAATAGTACAGTAAGACTTTGGAATTGGACCCGAGTACGACACCTACCAACCGCACAACAGCGATTGAAATCTATCCCCATCCATTACCTGCACATCCAGAGAACTACGACTGACCTAACACACCGTCACCTACTCCGGAACCTGCTCCCTTGGAACAACAACCTCAAGAACATGAGGCCCTACTAGATGAGCAACCGGAAACACGGACAAGTTCAGGACGAATCTCACACCCACTGGTACGCTTTGGCAGAAATGCTACTGAACTGCCGGATGAGGATCCCACCACGTATCACCAAGCGATTAACAGTACGCTTGAGGAACAATTGACCACGGCTAGGGATTACGAGATTTATTCACTAATAAGGAATGGAACCTTCGATGTTGTTGAGAGACCGATGGGAAGAAAGATAATCGATAGTAAGTGGGTTTACAAGACTAAACATAATGCAGATGAGACTTTCGAAAGGTTTCGTGCAAGAGCCGTTGCCAAAGGGTTTTCACTAATTCCCAGTTTCGACTTGGAAGAAACATTCGCCCTTGCTATCCGTTATGAATCTCTCCGCTTCCTCCTTGCAATATGCGCCAAAAACAAATGGCTAGCTCGACAGTTCGATGTCAAACCTGCTTTCCTCTACGGCGAACTCAAAGAAGAGGTTTACCTACGACCGTTACCTGGGTACTGTGACCGAGAAAAAGTATGGAAACTTAACCGATGTCTTTATGGACTTATGCAATCTGCGCATGAATGGTATACTCTCTTCGCAAAATTCTTAACCTCCAAAGGATTTACGACATCAGCCATCGAGCCAAGCATGTTCGTCCATGCTAAACACAACCTCTACCTATCGGTTTACGTCGACGACATTGCCATACACGCAGCCAATTCCCCCCACGCCACATCTCTGATACAAAACCTGAAAAAGGCATTTGAGATCACGGACCTAGGGGAAGCTAACTTCCTACTCGGCTTGCACATAATGTATACACCAGACGGCATACATCTTACCCAGCAAAAATACATCAAGTCTGTCCTGCAACGATATGGCATGGAAAACCCACGTTCCGTTTCTACACCTTTACCAAAAGGCATTCAACTTACGAAAGGGACCGAAGACATACGGATACCAGACCCCTCCATTTACCAATCGATTATAGGATCCCTTATGTACCTCACCACTGGCACAGGACCCGACCTCTCGTATACGATATCATTTCTTTCTCAATTTTCTTCTTACCCATCTGAAGCACACTTAAAGGCCTATAAACAGGTACTGCATACCTTGCTGGGACGGAAAATATAGGATTGTTCTACCCGTAACCAACCAACGCAACTCCCGCTATCGATTTCTATGCTGATGCAGACTTTACCGCTTGGCTTAATACCCGCCGCTCCTTCTCTGGATATATTGTTATCTTACATGGTTCGTGTATCTCCTGGTAATCCAAGAACCAGGCGTCTGTCGCTACATCTACTACCGAAGCGGAATACGTTGCTATGTCACTGGCTACGCAACAAATCCACTGGTTCCAAAAGGGTCTTAATGATATTCGACAAAGTGTACCGATCGCTTTGCATGCTGATAATACCGGCGCTATTTTTCTTGCGACAAATCATCAACTCAATGAACGTACCAAACACATCGATGTTCACTTTCACAAAATACCAAAAGAACTCGAGGGCGGTTCGTTCACTTTACTAAAAGTTGAGTCGTCAGTAAACCTTGCCGATATCGGCACCAAAATCTTAGCCAAACCGGCACATACACAGTTGATGGGACTTCTGGGCTTTAGATAATTAGGGGAAGTGTTGAAATTTCGTATTCGTTTTTATATGAATATTTCCTTGAACATATCGTATATTCTCTTACTTGGTTACTGTTTCGGCAATACCTATTACACCGCATACATTACTACAGCTAGGACATACTATGCTTTTATTTCTGTTATATTTCATTATTACGATAAGGATTCTTATGTATATATCTTTATCTGGTATTCAGGTTATTTCGCTTTCTTATCACATATTTTAACAGTTCTTGTTCCGTTCTTTATGTCTTATCATCCACAACGAAACCCCACACACCACTTGAAATTTATATTAACTTTTCGGATTTTCTTGGCAGGTTTTCAGGGTCTTATACCTTCGCACTTATGTTTTCCCTACTGACGTTACGGTAAAACACATCGTAATTATATTTTTCGCTTTTATATTCTTTTAGATAACGGGAGGGCGCACTCTTGTATATATAGGGGCTACCGCCCACTTTTCTCGCTTAGAAGAATAAGGAACAGACTACCTACCAATCTACCTTCATAAATCTACCTCTCCTTATCAGGGCTTGCCCCCAATACTCGCTTAGTATTGCGTCAGTATATTCCGATAGATATAAGATCATGCCCATACACATTTGAACACCTCCCTCCTCAACACTCTTACTCGCTAATTATAAGCACTACCCTTGAGCATGCCTCCACCCTCCTACCACATGTCCCTCTATTCTCAGCCAATCGGCAGTCTGAACCAGCCTTCTCCTCCGCTCCATAGACACAATGCCACAACTGATGGGCCTTTGGGCATGTGGCCCCACGATGCAAATCACCCCACCAAGTCTGCCCCTTCTGCTCTCTTCATTACACGAGAGCAGACCACAGATACTCCAATCCCTCATGCCCCTCGCAGGGCACCACCAAAGCTGTGCACAGCTGCTGCCTGACCTCCCCCCCCCTGCTGCCCGAACTGCGACGGGGATCCCTCCGCCCGCGAGAGGGACTGCCCATCCAGACCAGCTACTGCCCCCCCCTGCTCCAGCTGCAACCCAACCCACTACAGATGATGATGAGATGGACGTTCTGCTAGATCTTCCCTCTGGCTCTACGACAGCCTCTCGCCCCTCCACACCACCTGCAGGTCCCTTAGGTCCTGCTGTTGACCTAACTACCCTTAGGCCCATCAGACCCGTACAGTCCGCCCCTGGCATGTCCAGGTCCTCCTCACGGCACAATGTCCCGCCCACCCATGTGGCGCCCTGCCACTCTCCTGCCCCCGTGATCCTATGGGCTCTGCCCAGTAATGGATTACACAACCATCCCGCCCGCGCATAAGGCCCCTAGGGCATCGTTCTTTCTCTCCCTTGCTCAATACAACTGCCTGGGTAGTGGGGATATGTTTCCTCCTTTTTTAATTCCTTAGTTGGACTTTTCTTTCCTGTTTTCCTGGTTTATATCCAAGATCCTGCGATGTTTTGAGGACTTGTCCCTACTTTTGCTGGCTTCAACTCCTTTCCCACCCCCCTCTTCCTCCACCCAAAAGCCCCACGTGGCATGATATGTTTCTTCTTCCCTACAGTCCTTGAGTGTCTTGCATCCCGTTTTCTTTAGGAGATCCTATACTATGGGCCTTGATTTTTTCCAGATGGATGAACTGTTTGGTTTCTCCTTTTCTTGCCTCCGGGTACTGAACTCATACTCACACTCCCGTAGGGCCTCCTCCTTGCATACTATATCTCCTCTTGAATTGTGTCCGCTAGCTGTGTTTCCTATTCTCTCCATAGGCGATTTCAACATACACCACCCCTCTTGTGACCCACTAAGGGCCCTCTCCCCCACTGAGTTAGCTGTTTCCCTCCCTTCTTCTCAAGAGCGGCTGAGCTTGGCTACCAGCTCTTGAATACCCCTGGGGTCTTCACCCGCTTCCCTTTGGGCGTGAGGGTCAGGCCCACTCTCCTGGATCTATCCTTTGGTTCTCCTGGTTTATTCCTGTTTTTCTCCTCAAGGAGCACTCATCTCCCCTCATCTGGCTCTGACCATGTCCCCATTCTGCTCTCCTTTAGGCACCCTAAAGACACACCACTACCTCCCCGTCCCAACTAGGCCTTTACTGACTGGGCCACCCTCACACTCCTGTTAGAGGAGCTTAGCGTCCCTGACGCCCCCCGCCTACCCTCCTCCGCCTCTCTCTCCTCATTGTTTGAAACAAACAGCTGTCGCATTCTTTCCCTGCTCTGTAACCACACACCTTTCTCACGCCCATAACTCTGGGCCAAGCCTTGGTGGTTACCCCGCCTTTCTACTATTGGGAAAGAATACTACTGCGCAGCTCGCAAAGCTTGCTCTACCTGTTCTACCAGTAACATCTCTGGTGCTAGGCTTGCCCGCCTTGGCTACTTCAAAGCTATAAAGATGGCAAAAATTGCCCACTGGACCTCCCTACTCTTGAACGCCACTCCCTCCTCCCTCTGAGCCACCAAGCGGCTAGCCCCAGATTCTTCCACAACTCGCTTCACCGCCCTCCCAGGGTCCGATACTCCTGAGTCCATTGACAGTGGTCTCCTCAACATCTTCTTTCCACCTGGTCCCTCCTCGCGCGCCCCCTCCATCCTCTGCCCATACTCTGATGCCCCTGAGCTGTCTGCAGATAAGATCTCTGCCGCCCTCAGGGCCTCCGACTCCTCCTCTGCGCCGGGGCCTGATACCCTGCCCTATTGGGTATGGAAAGTGGTCCACCGCACAACCCCTTCCTTATTAGTTGCCCTCCTCGCCCCTTTGCTCCTACATGGGTTACACCCTCCCTCCAGTAAAAATGCCAACGGAGTAATCATGGAAAAGCCATGAAAGCCATCCTACTACACCCTTGCCTTCTGTAGCGTAATCGTCCTTCTCGAGACAACTCCTAGGTTCTGGAGAGAATTGTCGCCTCCTGCCACGCCCTCGTCCCTAGGGCCTGTAGTCTCCTCAGTCCTAACCAAAGTGGCCCCCTTGCGTGCCTTTCCTCCTATGACGCCATCATCCCCTTCGCCCACAGAGTACGCACACTCCACCGCCAAGCCGTCCGCGTGTCCACCATCTTCCAGGACATTAAACTCGGTTTTGACAACGTGGATCCCGCCTTTCTCTCCTCCGTACTCAGGAAAAAATGGGTCAACCACTACCTCATCTCCAGGGTCAGCTCCTTCCTTACTAGCCGCACCTGCCGTCTTCTTTTCCAGGGCTCACCAGGAATTTTTTCTTCCGTTTCTGTTGGGCCCCCTTAGGGGTCTCCTGTATCTCCTTTGCTTTTTGTTATTTATGTTTCTTCCCTTCATTTCTCTCTTTCCAGAGGCCTTATAGTTTCCTTTGTTGATGATTTTGCATTAACTATATCATCTTCTTCCTATTGCCTTAATGTACAGCTGCTTCAAGCAGCCTTTTCCTGAATCAAGCGTCGCGGAGCAGTTCGCAATGTCCCTTTCTCAGTCCCCTGGTTAGAGCTCATTCACTGGCGCACCAAGAAACCAGCGTGGCTCCCCTTGCATGATCCCCATACCCTTGGATGTGTAGGTCTTCCATCCTGCTATCACCTGTAGGTGGCTAGGTTACTGGCTCACCCCATCCCTTTCCACATCAACTCACAATTCTCTAAACGACTTGCCCTCGCTCAAGGCCCCTTCGCCACTGTCTGCTGGCTTTCCCCACCAGGGGCTGGCCTCTCCCCCCACCTGTGCCACTGCCTTGCTGTCTCCCTACTCCTCCCCCTCCTAACCTATGGGGCTGACCTCTTCATACCCTCCTGCGGAATACGACCACACATGGACGTCTTCTGGCACCAGATCCAGAGGTGGGTTACCACCTGCTTCCACTCCACCCAACTCTCTATCCTCTCCCTTGAGAGCTGCCTCCCTCCTTGCGACCACTTCTGCCCCCATCGCCGTCAGCTTGCTGCGCTCAGACTGGCATGTGGCCCACCCATGATCAACCTAGCCGAAGGGCGGCTCCCACATGACTTTCCCTCCCTCCTGCAGTCTCGCGCTCCAGACTCGTGCCGTCACCTAACACGGCGCCTCCAACCCAATGTCAACCCTGTACACTGGAAAACTGCCCCTCCCTGCCTGCCGGTCCACACCCACCTCTCAGGGGCTGCAATGGACCACCTCATCCTCCCCATCCTGAGATCATTGTCCTTCACCCCCTTGCCACGTGTAGATCTCGCACCCCTCTGTCCTCCTCTCCCTCTGCTGCCTGGCATGCACGCTGCCTATACTGGCCTTAGAAGGCGGGCGTACTATACCCTCATCAACGACTGGGGAGAGGCCTGCCCTCCCCCACACTATTTCCCACACAAACCGTCTATGTCCCTACACCCTTTCAAGGGCCTTGGCAAGTTCCAGGAGTGCCGCATTCTCCAGATGCAAGCCTACAAGAGCTACCTAGCTCTTCATACCTTCTGGACCTCCGAAGAGAAGTTTACCCTCTGTCCATGATGTTGGAATTTCGACGAAGACTTCCTGCATGCCACACTCTACTGCACAGCTACCGGTGACGCCTGCAGATGCCACCTCCATGGTGCTATGGGGACAGTCGCGGACGACCCCATCTGGTCTTCTATACCACTTCGCCTCACCCTAGTCACCAATCTACAAGAGACGCAGGTTGGCTTCCCTCCGCACATGTTGCTATCCCTCCCCTCATCGCCACCTCCTTTGTATGCCCCCACCCCCATATTGTCTCCTGCCCACAATCTCTTTTCATCCCCAACTTTTTCATAATTTGTGGTTTCTCCTCACCTGATGGCTGGGTTTGTGTATGTTTCCTTGGCTGGTCTTTCCTTCCTTGAGTTTACCGTACGATGTGTATCGACAGTTACCTGTCCAGTTGGAGCTTTGATGTGCTGTTGGTTTCATTTGTTTTTGGTTTTTGGAATTAAGATTTTGTTACTGCCATAGCTAGCGCTGCATGCAAGTTCTTGTACCATAACAACGAATATATGATATAAAAAAAAAAAAAGAAAA
>QFET01004894.1:0-30118 GCA_003316355.1 Tuber calosporum | reverse complement strand
AAAAAAAAAGAAAAAAAAAAAAGAAAAAGAAAAAATGGCTGGTACCTAGGACATGCTTAGCTTGACCTATTTTCCTGCACGAAACTTTGTACCACCACGTCAAAAGTGTACTCAGTTCCCCCGATCCCACCCACACTTCCCCTCGCTTAGGTCCTTCTGTACCCTAAGCCTGGTCATGGCGTAAGCCGGTCCCCCACCTCCCCCTCTCTTCTCCTCCTCCACTGCTCAACCCTAAGCCACTGCCTCCACAGTGGATGTCCCCCCCACTTCAGGTTCTTCCCCTCCTTCATTGACAAAACTAAGGATGTTAATGACTTCTCCTCTGCACATGTATCCACCCTCTCTCTCTCTGGGCTCGATAATCTCTCCACTGAAGAGATTCCTTTGATCCTGCTCCTCTGTGTTGCCCTGGATGCAATTTCGGGCCTTGACGCACAACCTGACTCCCTCTCCTCAGCTGTCGCACCTATCAGTGCCGGCTTAGCCACCTCTACTATAACGGCTGACACTCCGGCCCCCAGCCTGGCCTCAATCCGTTCTGAGCCTCGTGACTTGGCCTTCTGTGTTTCTTTCGCCCCTCCTTCCTCTACCATAACTCCTCCTGCCACCCCTCCCCATCATAGGATGACCCAAATGCGCCCAGCGCCCGCATCTGCCCTCCCTCCCCCATGTCCTGCCCTGCCACTACAGGCATCCCCCTAGTATTACATGGTTTCTCTAGTGATCAGTTAGGCAACCGTGATACTTCCACCCCCTCTTATGCCCAAATCGTGGTAGGCAGAAGTAATAGGAGAAAGTCCCCTGTTAGCCCTCCCTCTGCAGCCAAGGTTGTGGCAGCAGCGGCCAACCAGGCCACCTCAAGCTCCTTTACTCCTAGCTCACCCTCCCGTTGATCACAACGACCACCTCTCCACCCCCTCTCAGCACTGCAGCTCGCAGATCTTTCGCCCCCTGTCCTCCCCTGCGCTCCGCCCAGTTGTAGTGGTCATCTCCGGCCTCCTCTCAGACCTGACTGCTATGTTACTAGTTGATGCCATCTCTGCCCTTCTCAGTGGCTTCAAGGCATCGGTCAACCACCAAGGCTGTGTCTCCCTTACTGGCGTCGATGTTCAAGTCCCTACCCTTTATTACGCCTCATATTTTGAGACCCTGACCAGGAGCCTCTACCAATCATTTCCAGTTGGCGACAACCACTGGCTCCCCTTCTGCCCAGCTCCTACAGCTGTTCAGATTGCGATCTGCTCTGTTCCCTCCACATGCCTTCCCAAGAATGAAGATAATTTCTTATCCCGCCACCCCACATCAATCCTTAACTCCATCTGTGTCCCTATCATTTCCACTAGATTCCTCAATAGGGACCCCGCCTCGCCCCTCAAACACTCTTGCTCGCTAGTCATAACCATCGCCCCTGAGCACGCCTCCTCCATCTTACCACATGTTCCACACTTCTCAGCGACTAGAGAGTCTGAAAGAGCCTTCTCCTCCTCTCCCTATACACAATGCTACAACTGCTAGGCCTTTGGTCATGTGGCCCCACTTTACAAAACACCCCACCCAGTTTGCCCCTTCTGCTCTCTCTACTACAAGAGAGGTGACCATAGATGCTCCAATCCCTCCGGGCCCAAGTAGGGCAACACCAAAGCCGTAGCGAGCTGCTGCGAGACTTCCCACCTACATTGCCTGAACTGCAATGGGTAACACTCCTCTCGCGATCAGGACTGCCCCGCCAGGCCAGCTCCTCCCCCCCCCTGCTACGGCACCTGCCCAGCCCAGCATAGATGATAACGAGTTGGACGTCTTGCCAGATCTCCCCCCTGGCTCTACAATAGTCTCATGTACCTCCACACCTCCTCCAGTTCCCTTTTGTACTGCCGATGACTTAACCAACCCCAGGCCCATAATATCTGCCCAGTCCGCCCTTGGCATGTCCAGGTCCTCCTCCAGACATCGTGCCATACCCACCAAGGTGGCGCCCAGCCTCTTCCCTGCTTCGTCTGATCCTATGGGCTCTGCCCAATAATAGATTACCCAACCACCTCTCCACTGCATGTTGCCCCTAAAGCCTCGTCCTTTCTCTCCCTTACTCAACACAACTGCCTGGGTAGCTGGGATATGTTTTCTTCCTTCTTTAATTCTTTAGTTGAACTTTCCTTTACTGTTTCCCTGGTTTGCATCCAGGATCGCTCAGTTTTTCGAGATCACGTTTCCACTATTGCTGGTTTCAAGTCCTCCTCTCCTGCTTATTCCTCCCGTAAAAAGCCATGTGTGCCCTGTTATGTTTCCTCTGCCTCACTCTCCATGAGTGTCATAATTATCACTTTAATTAAGAGGACTCACACTATGGGCCTTGATTTTTTCCAAACAGATAGACTGTTCGGGTTATCCTTTCCACGCCTCCGGGTACTGAACTCATACTCCCTTCCTGGCACGGTGACCTCCTCGCGTACTATTTTCCCTTCCAAGTTGTTTCCCCTGGATAGGTTTCCTATTCTTTCATTAGGTGATTTTAACATCCACCACCCCTTCTGTGACCCAATCCAGGCCCACTCTACCACTGAGTTAGCTGTTTCTTTTCCTGAGTTCTCTAGGGCGGCCGAGCTCTGCAATCTGCTCTGGAATACCCCAAGGGTCTTCACTCGCTTCCCTTTCAGTGACTGAGGCAGACCCTCTATTTTGGATTTTTCTTTTGCCTTTCCAGGATATTTTACTCTTTTCTCCTGATGGAGGACTCACCTCCCCTCATCTGGCTCAGACCATGTCCCCATTTGGCTCACCTTTTGGCATCCTAATCACACAACCACCTCCCAACCAGAACTGGGCCTTGACTGACTGGGCCACCCTCTCGCACCTGCTTGAGGAGCTGACAGTCCCTGATGCCCTCCGCCTCCCACCGCCGCATGTGTCACCTCATGGTTCGACACCAACCTCTGGGGTGTTCTTTCCTTGCTAGGTAACGACACCCCCCTCTCGCGCCTGTCTCACATGGGCAAGCACTGGTAGTCACTCCTCCTCTGTACTCTTAGGCAAGAACATCACTGCGCTACTCGCAAGGCCCGCTCTAGCTACTCTATCGTAGACATCTCTCGTGCCAGACTTGCCTGCCTTGGCTACTTTAAGGCCACAAAGAGGGCAAAAAAGGCTCTCAGGACCTCCCTGCTCCTGAACGCAACTGCCTCTTCCTTGGGGCCACTAAACGGATAGTCCTAGGTTCCTCCACCACTCGGTTCCTCACCGTCCCACGGACTGACACTCTCGAGTCCATCAACAATGCTCTCCTCAACCAATCCGTCTCAGCTCGTCGCTTCCCTCCTGGCCCCTCCATCCTACGGCCCAACTACGATGCCCCTGGGCGGTCCTCTGATGAGATCTCTGCCATCCTCAGGGTCTCCTCCTCCTCCTCGGTGCCGGGTCCTGATACCATCCCCTATGGGGTATATAATGTGGTCCATTGCACAACCCCTTTCCTATTTGTATCCCTCCTCTCCCCTCTTCACCTTAACAAGTTCCAGCCTCCCTCCCTTAAAAAGGCCGATGGAGTGGTACTGGACAAGCCAGGCAAGCCATCCTACGAGACCCCAGCCTCCTTAAGGGTCATTGTCCTTCTCGAGACAATCCCCTAGGATTGGGAGAGAATTATTTCCCCCAGCCTCGCCCTCGTCGTCAGGGCCTGTGGACTTCTCAGTCCGAAGGAGTGTGGCTCCCTGGCAGGTCTTTAGTTCTTTAATGCCGCCACCACCTGCGCCAACACAGTCCGCATCTTGAACTGCACCGCTCTCCCCGCCTCCACCCTCTTCCTTGATATCAAAGGTGGTTTTGACAACCAGGATCGTAACTTTCTCTCCTCTGTACTCAGGAAAAAAGGGGTCAACCAGTACCTTATCCTCTGGGTCAGATCCTTCCTTACTGGCCGCACCTGCCGTCTTCTCTTCCAGGGCTTACCTAGAATATTTTCTCCCATTTCTGTTGGCACCCCTCAGGGCTCTCCTGTATCTCCTTTGCTTTTTCTTATTTCTGTTTCTTCCCTTCATTTCTCCCTTTCCAGAGGCCTTATTCTCTCCTATGTTGACAATTTTTCTTGGACTATATTATCGTCTTCCTATCGCCACAATCTTCAGTTGCTACAGGCAGCCTTTTCCAGCATCAAATGTCGCTGATGAGCGCGCAAGGTTCCCTTTTCAGTCCCCAAGATAGAGCTTATTAACTAGCGCGCCAAGAAAGGGCTGGGCTCACCTTCCATCTTCCCCATACACTTGGATGGGCAGGTCTTCCATCCTGCCAACTACCTCCGGTATATAGGCTACTGGCTCACCCCATCCCTTTCCATATCAACTCACTTTTCCAAACAACTCGCTCTTGCTCAAGGCGCCTTCACAACTGTCCGCAGGCTTTCCCCACCAGGGGTTTGCCTCTCCCCCCACCTCTGCCACTGCCTTGCTCTATCCTTCCTCATCTCCATCCTCACATATCAGCTTGACCTCTTCGTACCCTCCCGCGGAATACTAAAGCAAATGGTCGTCTTGTGGCACCAGATCCAGAGATGGGATACCAATTGCTTTCGTTCCACCAGACTCGCTGTCCTCTTCCTTAAGAGCTCCCTCCCTTCTATGGCCCTCCTGTGCGCCCATCGCCCTAGGCAGGCTGCGCTCAGAGTGGTATGCGCCCCACCCACTATCACCCCGCCCCAGTGCGGCTCCCACAGGACTTTCCCTCCCTACTACAGTATCAGGCTAGAGACTCTTCACGTCACCTCGCACAGCGCCTCCAGCCCAACATCAACCCTCTCCACTGGAAATCTGTTTCTCGCTGCCCGCCATGCCGGACCCACATCCCAGTTGATGCGATAGCCCACCTCATCCTCCCGATCCTAGGGTCCTTGTCCTTCGCCCACATACCACGCAGAGATCTTATAATCCTCTATCCTGCTCTTCCATAGATAGCTGCTATGCTCGCTGCCTACACAGGCCTTAGGAGGCAGGCCCACCAGACCCTCATCAACGACTGGGGTGTGGCCAGCCCTACCCCTGCCTATTACCCTCTCAGATCGTCCCTGTCCCCACACACTTTCATAAACTTGGGCAAGTTCATGGAGGGTCGTATTCAGCAAATTAGTGCCCATAAGATCTACCTGGCTCTTCATACCTCCTGGGTCTCAGAAGGGGAGCCCACCCTCAGTCCAAGTTGCAAGGACCATGAGGAAGACTTCCAGTATACCATACTCTCCTGCACGTCCACCTCGGATGCCTGCAGACGCCACCGCCCAGATGTCATGGGGATAGGTGCAGACAACCCCATCTAGCCTGCTATACCACTTCTCCTCAACCTGGTCGCCTACCTGCAAGACACACAGATTGGCTTCCCCTCTGACATTTTGCTGTCCCCCCTCTCATCTCTACCTCATTTGGTTACCCCTACCCCCCTAGGGTCCCCTGCCTGCCCTTTTTTTCGTCCCCAAGTTCTTAAAAACTTGCGATCTAGTCTTACCTGATCGCTTAGTTTCTGTATGTTTCTTAGGCTGGTTTTTCCTGACTTAAGTTTACCGTACAAGGTGAATGGACAGTTACCAGTCCAGTTGGAGCTTTATGTGCCGTTGGTTTCCTTTGTGTTTGGGTTTTGGGATTAAGGTTTTACTTATGCCATAGCTAGCGCTGCAGGCAAGTTCTTGTTCCTTAACAATGAATACATGATATAAAAATAAAAAAATAAAAAAAGATAAAACAAAAAAGATAAAAAAGTGGCTGGTAGGTAGGGGATGCTCCGCTCCTTGTATCCTCTGCACGCTTGAAATTCATTGCCACAAGTGTTTCTAGCGATATCTCAACACTCATTTCCCCCCCATGTCATTGCTCTTTTGTTTAGGGGGGTGAGGCAACCTCCCTTCCCTTCCCCTCTTTGTTACAGGGTAGCCAATTGGATACTATAGAATTTTCTAGGCGATGCTCGTATCGAGAAAATTGGAGAACTGTTTGGAAACCTTGGAAAAAGGTATCATAAAAGATAAAAGGTTTCTCGAAGGCTTATCAACTAAATAACTTGAAAAACTGATTATATGGTTAAGGTCTCCGCTCCGTTGCTTGATGATCCCTTAACTACGGGGTTTTGATTGATTTTTTAATTTTTTGATTATTTTATATATTCGCTGTTAACATACAGGAACCTGCATGGAGCGCTAGCTATGGCATAAACGCAAAGTCAATTCCAAACGTACTAAACAAAAGAAATAACCGTACAAGTTCTCCCCTAGTGATGCCAATCTGTCACCTCGCCCAGCAATAGCGACTAATTCAAAAAGTATAGAATGAAATGATATCAAAAGAAATCATAACCGAAAGGAAAGATATAGCAGAAAATTTAATCCACTGAGTCTGAGTCATAGTCGGAGGAGGAGGAGGCAGCAGTAGCCAAAACCGCTGGCATGGTGGGCGGGAAGTTCATGTGAGTAGTGCGGATGTATGAGGCAAGACCAAGGATCATGTCCAGGTCGGCCCAAAGTGGAGAGCCATGGTCCATCGTAGACAGCTGGGGAAGGTAAAGGTGGCGTTTTCGGGACTTCGTGAGACAGTGGAGAATTGCATGCACAAAGATTTCGTCCTCTGAGTTGCAGGAATGGCAGGTGGTTGAGCGATTGGCATCGTTCTATGAGGGTTGCGCAGCAATATAGCCCTTACCAGCGCGCATTTGGTGGATTTGCCCAGCTGTGAAGTGGTCGAGGACCATGAAGGTATGTGGGCGTAGGGACGGCTTGTACAGGTAGTGAGGAGGGGGTGGGGACAGGAGTGTCCAATCAGTGAGGAGGTCCTTTCTACACTCCTCCTTCATCAATTTGTAGGAGACAGCACCTAGGATCGGAGGAGGGGGGGGGTAAAACAGTGCCCGGTAGGAGGTGTGAGTTTATCTGTAGGAGTTTGAACCCGTCTGGTGCCACCTTAACCAAGAGGTAACACATTCCATCGATTGGGAGGTGAGAGCGGAGGGCGGGTATGGGCCTTGGTTGGTTCCAAGGGAGGGGGATGTAGTTGGCCCTAAGGCCACAAAGGAGGTGGCGGGAGGAGTCCCCTGCCCTAAAGTTGGAAAAGGATGGAAATGAGGGAGGCAGCCGGGCTGCAGCTGGTTTGATCTTGGGAGGGGAGCAGGCCAACCGTAGTACGGCAATCCTGCGGTGATTGGGGAGGAGTGAGTTGAGAGGGTGAAGGCAAGCCTGACAGGGAAGGATAGATACAGGAGTCGATGACAAGCAGTTAGTGACCCATTGTTGGACCTTGCTCCAAAAGACCTCCATCTTACCCATCATCGCAGCTTTGGGGATGAGGATGTCAGCTCTGTAGGTGAGGATCGGTAGCAGCAGGCCCATGGCCAGCCTGCGGTTCAGGTAGGGGACTATGCTATTACCAGGAGCAGAGAGTTGCCTGATGAGGCTGAAGGCCCACTAAGCGAGGGCTAGTTTCTTAAGGAAGTGGGCGGAGGTTTCCATCAAGGGTGAGAACCAGTATCCTAGCTATCGGACTATGGAAGAGGGGTGGAAGAGACTCCTATCGATAGAGACCAGGGCCAGTGAGGGGGAAGTGCGATCCCTTGGAGTCCGCCAGTGGATGAGTTCGGTTTTGGGGATGGAGGAGGAGACTCCAAGTCAGGTGGCCTTCCTGCAGAGGCTCCCTAAACTACGGGGGATTGCTAACTATTTATACACTTTTCCCGGTACTTGTGTTGGCCATATAAAGAAGTATCCTGAGAGTCTTTGGCCATGGTCTTTAATAGTGCGAACACAGTTTGACCCAGAAGATATATGACCCAACTACAGCAAATGATCCCTCGGACAGTCTATTTCTTTGAGGGTGTCAAGCACTGCACCAATAGATAGTCTTCAATCTCCTTGCAAAATGAACTAAGTTCAAGTTGATCCCGCCCATTTGCGAACATCATACGCATTACCAGGTTATCAGTCTCGATTGCTGTCTTTCCTGCAGATATGCACTCATGGCAGCTGCATTCGGATTATCAAGAATGTAGAATATGTAATAGATCCACTTGGACAAATTACTCTATCATCTTTCACCGAGGCTGAGTAGTTCTGGATACGATCCTACTTCTTGCCAGTGTGGCTTGTAGTCCATATAGTCACCTCTCGTCGCTATATATCATCACATCTTTAGACTCAAAAGTCTAGTACCGTATCCCATATGTGCAACACTCTCATCCTTTCTGATGGTCTCGCCTGTATGGGCTTGCTCCTAGGGGATTGATAGTTCCACCCCCTCCTCTTTCGTCATCATCTCGCTTAACTCTAGCACCGTCGGTAACCCCACTTTCTATACACCTGAGAGACACGCAAGCAGTAGGAGGAAACCTTCTACAGGCCTACAGTCGCTAGTAGTCAAGCTGTCGATTCCACGACTCTATATTTGAGGACCACTGCCTAGATTGGCAAACACACGATTAAGTCTGTTGTTATTGGGTCTACCCTTCCTGCACTCTCCTCGCTGTATTGGCTGGTATCCTTACTCCTCCGACTCACTCATGGCTAGCACCCTAATTCCCCCGCTCCCATGGCTGGCACTTTACTGCCCCCTTGCTACAGAAGCTAGGAGACCCTGTTTGTTTGACACACACTCCCTCCTCCTCTGATCGATTATTCTTCGGCACTAGATGTTCTCTGCCGCCCACGCATTCCAGGAGATTTAAATGCCTCAGCCCACTACCATAGCTTATGAGATTAACTGTATAAGGGATGTAGTGTCACATTCCTTTCATAGATTGGTTGGGGCAGGTTTTGCACTTGAGTGTTTGGATTCCTTTGGTTGTTACTGGTTCTTGCTGACTGTCATTCGCGTTGGTTTCCATGTCTTCTGGTATCTTTTATTTACTTTATAGTCTTCATGCCTGCATTTCCCAGTAGTTTTATTCTACCCAGACGTAGGGCACGGGTTTTCTTTAGCTACAGGGGGTGGGATGGACTCTAGGTGCCTCATTTTTTGTTGCCATACCTTGTGGTGAATGCATTATAGGTATCTTTAAACAAATATACACTGATTGACAACAACAACAACAACAACAACAACAACAACAACAACAATAACAACAACTTTCTGTTCCAAGGACTCTTTACATAAACTATCTAAGTTCTTTCCTATACAATTACTTTACCTCTTTACCGTCCCACTCGTCTATTGGCATTGTGCCATACGAACAATAAGGTTCAACTTTCAATACAACTTATGCATAGGCCTAGGAGCTTTAGTGGATCCTCGCCTAGTACTACCCTTTGCAATAGTACTCCCTCCTTGATGGCGGAGATTAGTGCCATGCCCGTTAACAACCCCAGTTCAATCTATAGATATTAAGGATGACCCAGTCCTAGTAGTTCTCTCTACAAAGAAATAGTTACCTGTTGCACCATATCTAATGTCTTAGGATCGAATCATTTGGGTGAGTCACCTAAGCAACCCCTAACTACAAGAAAGCAAACCTTATAACCCACCATATCAGTCCCACTGAATGAGCAATCACTACTTCTGCGCTTGGTCCAGCACTAGAAGAATCACTTAGTACCAACCTATGATGAAGTCAGTCCTAAAGGAATGCCAGTCAGGTCACACCTGAACTGGTGTAACAGGCGCTAGCCTGTGTGAACGGTTATACAATTGAGCCTAAGCGGTAGCCTGCTATCGCTTTGGTGTCTAAGAGAGACCTGCTGAGAGGCGAAGACCAGTGGAGTACAGTAGAATGGTTTATAGAGCGAAGGGGAACAATAGGATCGCCGTTCAACCAAGTGTATTCACTGTCTAGGCATCTGTCTCAAGTCTGATGTCTCCTGCTAGCCAGGAGACCACTCTTAAATACATGATATCTTTCCTGCAAGAGTTGAGGCTCTGTAAACCCGCAGCCACTATCATTACCGGTGAGTGTATAGCTACCAGAATCCTGTTGCCCTGCCGGAGTCCTGGAAAGCCTGGGGCTTTCCCACAACACTGCCTCTATCCTACCGCCGGTATACATGACCTGTTCCTTCCCTTGGGTCTCCTGGGGCACAATCCTGCCGATCCTCCAAAGCATACAGTAATAAGGGCGCCGGAATCTAGAGATTCCGGTAGGGAAATCAAATACAAAAGAAATCAAATCAAATGAATGTAATCTGACAAAGGAAAGGCTAACGAGAGTTGGAATAGAGGTACCGGAACATGTACACATGTTACAACTGGCCTCAGCCTAGGTATCCTTGGAACCAGAGATATCAAGACCTACAAGAATGGGCATTCCAGGCCCATCAACTACCACTGGTGCTGCATGAATCCAACTAGCATGATTTATCAAGAAACAATTCCAGGAGATCCTAGCCTTGATCCAAAGGCAGCGAGGACCAGTCCACAGCTAGGTTAAGGTATAGAAACCTGCTACCTTTCATAAAATTAGGACCAAGCTACCAACATTCATAGTACAATACCAATTGTTCTTTAAAGCCATGCAAGAAAACTACCATAACGAACCAATTACCAACTTCCAAAGCTTGCTCAGTATTGCAGGTGCAAAGTGCATGAACTTGTATGCAGAAGGAAGCAAAGCAGTAATATAGACAACCTATGACAAGTTCACGAGGCACCTCCAAGACTAATTTGCCAATGTGGATGCAGAGATTTCTGCTAGGACTATATTGAACCACATCCCACAAGGAAAAGAACAAGTAACCGAGTGCAGGATCTCTCTCTGAGTTACGGCTACGGAAGACAATTTGAAGGATGGCATAATAAGGCGACAGTTCCTTAAGGGAATCACCAGCGCCCTGCAAGATGCATGGGCAGCAGACTATTTGGTCGCTAATGATGGCGATACTTTAGCTAGTTGGGCAATCGAAAATGAAATTTGGCTCCATCTGATCTAGGACCTACAAGGGAACACCACTACCACTATAAGGAGTTAGCAACTTCCATGAAATGATAATAGGACCTGGAATGAAGGAAATACGAGTGAAAACCATGGAGATCCCATGGACCTGGATGCTACCAATCGACAACCAGGACTCAAGGTGCCCTGGGCTGAATTTGGGCGTGGAATCAACAACAATGTATGTAATAGTTGTGCGAAGCCAGGACATCGTTTCAGCAAATGTTGAGGCCTAAAAGACGACACGGACTATACAAGTCAGTTCAACACCAAGATCAACAATAACGGCCAGAAAACCACGTCACATCCCAAGGGAAATGCAAACGCATGAAGTAGTGGAATAAGTGGGAAACAAAGAAAGTCCTCACTAAGAGGTAGTCAGAGGAACAAGACTCTAAAATCCATCGGAATCGGAAGCATTTACGCGGCTGTCGGATATTTGCAAACTATGAAATCGGAAAAGGACCATGCCATAGTCAAAATGCGTCTATATGGCAAGGATAAGTGAGTCATCATCCATGGGATGATTGAATGCCGTATAACTGATAACTATAACAATTGAGATTTCAGTCAACGACACGTAATATCAATGAAGAAGGCACAACAAATATGTGAAATCTAAATTGTTGAAGGGGAAGTAAGCGCTATGGGCCCTATTACCCATATAGTAGAAATACCTAATGACATTTGCAACCATAGGGAAGTGACAACCTTCTAAATTGTGGATCTGCCCAACCATGAGACAGTTCTAGGATTGCAATAGTTAAGACAGCACAACCTCAAAATTGATTAGGAAAACAACAAGTTTACTTTTGACAGTAAGGCATGTACAATGATATGCCTAGAAACCTTGTGAGAGGTGGACGAGATCCTGGTAGCAGAAGCCCAGGAAGAGAATTTCATATTACAATACTCCACGATCCAAGCCATGACGGCCCAGAATATCAAATCCAAACCTTAAGTGATAATGCAATACTCCCCATGAAGGGATTGGCCAAGGCTGCAAGACATGACTTGTATGTAAATGCGAGAATCACAATAGTAGTGAAAGAACAAGCAGTCACCATCACTAGGATAACAATTAGTCTACATACAGGCACCAATCGGTGGATTGCTCCACACACTGCATTGACTGTTAATCATAAGATTACTGTCAATGTGGGAGTTATCGACACCGACTACAAAGGAGAACTTACCGTTGTCCTGGTCAATCTTAGAAAAGATGACTATATCATTCATCCAAATAGCAGAATTGAACCTTTGAGATGTGAGAAGATTGACATCGGAGAATAGACTGAGGTAGCGTAACTAGGTCGTACCAAAGGAGGAGAAGAAAGGTTCGCCAGTACCAATAAACCTAAGTAGCAAAGAATTGAGATCAATCAGACCATTACCCGACCCTTCAGAAGGTTTTACCCAAGAGTCGAAGTAAAAGGAATCATCAAATGGGATTATGATGCTAATAAGCCTAGCATGATCGAAGAGATCAGCATCAGTACCGAATTGGCCATTAAGGCCAAGAAGGACAACAAAAAGACAAGACAAGACATGAAATATATTCCTAAGGGAATATCATCAGTAACTGGACATGTTCAAGGATGAAGAAGAAACCCGGCTACCACCACATTGTGCAAAGGTTAATTTAGACATCAAGCTACAGATAGGAGAAACACTACCAGCAAGAAAGCTATACCCATTTGGAGAAAAGGAACTACAAGAACTGTGCGAATACCTCTAAGTCCATAAAGACTGAGGCTGGATATGAGTCTCTAATGTAAATGGAGGATTACCAAATGTGTTTATTAAGAAGAAAGCTGGCAAACTACATCTATACATGGATTACTGAGAACTCCACTAATTGTCCAAGTGGGACCGATACCCATTATCACTGATAGGGGAGGCTCTTGATAGAATAAGGGCGCTAGGATATTATTCAAACTCTATATCAAGAATGCCTACCACAATATCAGTATCAACAAAGGAGGCCTATGGAAGATAACATTTACGACAAAATATGCTATATGTGAATATACTGTTATGCCCTTAGGACTCAAGACCACAACAGCTGCCATCCAAACATGGTTCAAACAAATCCGGAGTCAATTAATGGATATTAGTTGTATTGTTTACTTAGAGAATATTCTGTTATATATGGAAAACCTGGAACAACTCTGAAGTCCTGTCTGAAACATCATGGAAGGCTTACGGAAGGAAGGAGTCACACATAAGCCATCAAATTGTGAGTTTCTCATTGAACGAACAGAATATCTGGGATTGATCATCAATGGAAATGGAGTCAGTGTCGATCCTGTCAAGACCAAAGTGATCTGGAAATGGAACTCCCAGAACCAAGCAAGAGATACAGTGCTTTATGGGATTCTGTAACCTCTATCAGCGATTCTTAGAGGTGTTAAGCCTAATAGCCCAACCCTTATATGAGCTTACCAAACAAGAAGTCAAATAGAACTGGACGGACTGACAACAAAAGGCATTTGATGAATCACGCAGACACCTAACATCTGCACCACTCCTGGTACACTAATATCCGGGCTAGGACATTATGATCTAAACTGATGCATACAAATATGTATGCTTCAGCATACTGACACAAAAAGCATCGAATTGTAAGTGTCACCCAGTGGTGTACCTGTCCAAAATAATAACATCCACGGAATGCAATTATGACATCCACGACAATGAGCTATTAGCCAGTGTTATGCTGTTGAAAGAATGGAGACACTATGTGAAAGGATGGTGGGACAAAGTGCTGATCCTTACAGACTAATAGATTCTGGTCGCCGTCGCATCCACCATGGAGTTCAATAAGAGATAGATACGCTGATGTGAAACATTCAGCCAATATGACATCATGATACACTATCGACCAGGAAAGGAAGTAGGCATACCTGACCCCCTTACAATATGAGCAGAGAATCGTCTAACAATGGACGACGAAAGAATCATATATAAACAAAGACACCTACCACCTAAGGAAGAATACTTCGAAGCCTTGGAAGTGGTCACATTCACAAATGAAGATTAGGGAATCCAATGAGTTGCTCAGAAGGACCAACAGAAGAGGGCGATTTGCAAAATCTCATAAAGAGGAGACAAAGAGATGAAGCAAGTGGCAATAGGAGCTTTTGCATGGAAAAATAGGTTACATATAGTATCAAGAGAGAATTTGGGTCCACTGTGAGGAAGCAAGAAGGACAGCAATCATAAGACAAATCACGATAACTGTGCAGTTGGTGATTGTAGATCTAGCAAAACTACAGAACTACTAGCACAACAATATTACTGGCTAAAGATGCCTCATGAGATAAATGGATAAGTCAAGAATTATAACACATGCCAAAAAACGAAAGCGATCAGGCATATACCCTACTGGCTACTACAAGCGCATGAGGCTCCACACCAACCATGGAAATCAATAGTAATAGACTTAATAACTGACCTTCCGAAATGACACCAGTATTAGTCCACATTGTTCGTAAGCAACCCATGAACCAAAATGAGCTATATCAAACTATGCACGAAGGATATGAATACCAAAGACTTTGTTACAATCTATAGGGAAGAAATATTCCGATTACCTGGATTACCATAGGGCATAATCACAGACTGAACAACAATTTTTACATCAGAACTATGGAAGGTGACCACGAAATCCTTACGTCGTGAAAGAAGCCTGAGTGCAGTATTTTATCTTCAAACAGGTTGCTAAACTGAGAGGACCAATAGAATACAGGAAGAATATCTATGAGCTTATATGAACTATCAGCAAGACAATCGAGCCGAACTCCTCCCCATCGCAGAATTTACATACACCAACAACAGACAGTAAGAAATGATTAAAACCACACCTTTCTATTTAAATTACGAAGAACAATCGTAAAGCGATGCCTTTGGCCACATGATACTCAAAGAAACGACTAATAAGGAATTAATAAGTCAGCTAAACGAAATTGTAAAATAAGCAATAGTCTGTGCACAATTATGACCGAAAGATAACTGCAACAACATCGGAAGCCGGATCTGACTCTCATGTTTGGAGATATGGTATAGCTACTACGAAGGAATATTCGGACTACAAGACCATGCCAGAAACTGAACTACGAGAAAATTATACCATTCCGGATTTTCGAAAAGGTGGGGTCTGCAGCATATTATTTGGCTTTACCTATGCAGATGTGGATCTAGAATACCATCAACATCTGACTCCACGAACCTTACCAAGAGAATCAATGCACTTCATCAAAATAACCACCTCCTCCTTCAATTGAAATAGATGCTGTAAGCAAATGCGCACTTGTTGAAACAATAGACTCACAAGTACCCCGTGGATGACTACAATACAGAGCCAAGTGGAATTGCTTCACATCCAAACACGACAAAACCTGGTACCCTTCAGAAAACTTTAACTATTCCAGAATTGCAGCTGAATGTTGTGATCAGCAGTACCCACAAAGGTTCAGTGTGGGTTACAATCAAGATTGAACCCACAATACAAGAGGTAGCAACGTTGTGACCAGCAGACGGCTGTGGCATTAGCCCAAGGGCAATCACACTAACCAGCCCAACCCAAGGGACTCACTAAGAAAGACAAAGGTAGGCAGAACAAAACGCTATTTCGTCGACTGCCTGATATGATGATCACTGGAATCTTCATTTGAGACATCTGGAAGGAGAGAATTGGCTCCCTAAACAGCCAAAGATACATAGAAAACAACAACTATACAAGAAAATATCCTAGATCCAATGATACAAGTACTACTGGCCTGAACATAGACATGACAAAATCGATGCTTGGTATTACCTAAGAAGGAATGGAGATGAAGCTTCCTTGAATGAAAATGATTCATGTATCAGGAAAAGGAAAACAACTGTGTGGACAGAGCTAAAGGGGAGAGGGGGGCAAAATGGTTGAAACCAATACCAGCTCGGATATTGAAGGGTGGAATGCCAGGGTCAGGGCTTACGAGACCAACTTGGCAATGCCGAAACGACATTAGAGGCCCAAAGGTGTGCCCTACACACCTACCAAAAATTGATTGTCAAACAAGATGAAACATTGAGAAGGCGAACATCACCTTGGAAGCGGTCTGCAGGAAATATCAACAGGTAGAACACTAAGTGCGGAAGTGAAAAAAGATTTACACGGGTTTGGAGAAAGTACGTGAGGATAGGACGCTAAGCCTTATGGGACTCTGGCTTTTGAGAAAGATGAGCTAAGGTAACAATTAATTACTAAGCAAGGCAGGTTTTCACATGACTCATGGTCATGAGTCACAAAGGTTGAATATTTAGCACTATGACTCATTAGAAGTCATAGGTTTTCACGTGATGCACACTTGTGCTATCATTATTTTATTGTGATTGGTTGATTTTGTGCATGACTCACACTTGTAAGTCATACAATATAATGAGTTTTGCGCATGACTCACATGAGGAGTCCTGGGTTTCACGCATATGACCACTTCGGGGCACTTGTGTGGTTTTTTAAGTTATGAGTGGTTTTGGACTGTTGTGTAGTTGACTCAGGTGAGTCCTCTGATGGATTCCATACTATGACTCACTATGAGTCATGAAAGGTGGTGTGACTCATAAGCATGAGTCACCAGGGTTAGAGTTGTGGGAAGTGTGCAAATATAAGGACCTATAGGCAGCCAGTAGCTTGAACAGGCTCCGCACCTCATATCCTCCTCGTGTTTGTAACCACAACGACATGAGTGTCTCTCACAATACTTCCACAGTCCCTCTTCTCACCTATTATGGCACCTTGGCCCAGGGGGGTGATTGCTACCCCATCCCTTGTTACCTCACACCCTTCTGATAGTTTCGCCTGGTCTAGCTTGTTCCTCTGGGATGATTGTTCCTCTTCCCCAGCTCTCCCCTCCTTGTCTTTGCTACCTCACTTAGTGTTGGCCCGGTGTTGCAACAGATGTCATCACATTTGCTGTCTGTGTTGTCAGTATCCGACGTCCTATAAATACAGCCACGGCTGTGTGATAACTGCAGTATGGAAAGCTTCTGTTGGTAGCACTACAGTCTTCACTTCGGTCGATGGTCTTCGTTCCTACAATTTTGGAAAGCTGGACTATGGTCTCGCTGGTTGGCTGTTTCTGGTGTTTGCAATACCGTTCCTCCTCCTCCTCCTGCCTTTGTTTCTGCTAGTACCCTTAGTACCACCCCCCCTATCATGAACAGCATCCGTCTCTCTTCTGGGCTAATTATCCCTTCTGCTAGTGACTCTCACTTACGGTCACCTCGTCCTCAGGCCCTTCATCGTATTGCAATCTTTACTTGATTGTAGTTTCCTTTGGTTTTACTTTGGATCAGGAAGATTCCTCAGGTCATAGTTCCCCCATCTAGTATTAGTATTTCTTTTGCCCTTACTCCTTATCAAGCGTTTATTTTAAAGCTAGCTTTTCTTTTACTTTCTACTTCACATTGGCATGGAGTTTACTTCAGATTTCACTACTAGTTTTCCTTATACTTTCCTCCTTTACTACTTATTACTTTACCTGTTGTCTCTTTAGCCAGCGGAGGGTTTGTTTGCTTGTGGGCGAGATATGTGGTTAGTCCCACACCAGAGGGTCTGGGTATATGGGTTTTGATACGGAAGGTGAGTCAGTAGTTTTGTTATTAAGATTTTCTTTACGCCACATATCACGATGCATGCAAAGTTCTGTTACCATAACATGTAATTATATGATATAAAAAAAAAAAAAAAAAAATCCAAGATTTATTAATGTAGCCTGTATCTTTGACCCTTCACCCAACCATCAAAGTTCTTTCCTATTAAGTTACTATACCACTTTACCGTCCCACTCCTCTGGTGACATTGTATCTTTGGAACTATTGGGTTCGGTGGTCAATACACTGTAGGTATAGGCTTAAGAGTAATAGTGGTTCCGCGTCTAGTACTAGCAGTTTCAATAGTACTCCTCCCTTTGTACTAGGGATCAGTGTCACGCCCAATAACAAGCCAGGTTGAATCTTAGGACATTAAGGACGACCCAGTCATACTAGTTCTCTCTACAGAGAAGTAGTCCACTGTTGCACGATATTTAATAGCATAGGATCGTAACACCTTCCACAGACACAAAAGATAACTACCACCACTTTAGGGAAAAAGGAAAGAACTAGAGACTGCCTGAAATGTGCCAGTAAACCCACCAGCATCCAGGACGATGGCTGCTACTCCTGAAAAATCTAGAAGCCCAAAGGTCCAGCTTCTACCAGCATCCAAGTACTGTGGTGAAGGGGAAGATTTACAACCAGAGAAACTCTTTTGCTGGTTTAGGGAGGTTAATAAGTACATATCGAAGTATGATCTCACCAATCCTCATACTTTGTACCTCAACTGACAGATGATAAATACTGTCCTCATAGGGGAAGCCAGCAAGACTCTTAACGATGGTCGAAGAAATAGAAGATATAAGAACACTACATCACGACCCTATCTCAGACAATGTACAAAGTCAAAGTTTTCAGCTGTCATAGATCACTATGTAAGATGGAATTTAGAACTTGGCATAAGGGTTAACTATAGCAGGAAAGAAGTTGTGCAGTTTCTCGTGAGATGTGTTTCAATAATGTTCAAGACAGGAGCCTGTTGGAGTAGTGTTAGCTCCCCTTGTACCTCTGAAAACAAGACCAATCAAGCCTAAAAGCTTCTATGCAAACCAATACCAAACTAGAAGGTAAAGGCAAAGTCACACCAACGAAATCAACTCCTTCTAAGTTTAAGTAGCCAGGCAAGCAGGACAGGGATCAATGTAAGAGAGAAGAAGCCTGTTGTTAAAAACTTTCAATTCTTGTCATATCCATATTTGCTACTGTAATATAGTTTATATTTCTGCTAGTTATTTCTAGTTTTACTTACGAAACTAGAGACATTACTACAGCTAGAATAGATTATATCCTTGGTTACATGTCATGATAATGATGGAGAAATATTGTATCCATTTCTTCCCTTCGATATGGGATGTCTCGGTGAACTTTCTATATATAGTAACCTTTTACTAGACATGTATCATATGTTATCTTTCAGTTTATTTTACACACACTAGATCAGGTAACACATATTTTATTGTGGTTCCCATGGTCTTTTTTCAGGGTCAAACATGTTTGAACTTATATTCCTCAAAAATATTTCCCTATTTTTGTTCCTGAGTACAATGAGGATATGCACCTCTATGAATACCTTCCTGCAGCCTACTTTATTTAGTTCAATAATGACAAAAACTATTACCCATCTACCTTCATACTAAAAATGGACCTCACAAGGGTAAACACAGTAGGCTGTAAATATTGGATTGTCTTTCGTACGCATACTATAGGATTATGCAAATACGTTTCTTTTTAAAAGGTTATGAGCCCTGTACATCCATAGTTATACAACTTAAACTTACACACTATCATATTTCACTACGAAATAAATTCATTCTAAAACAAAAAAATAAACAAATAAAGGTAAAAAAATCATTTCTGTAACCTAGAAACATTTGCGGTTGAAAGGAAATATTCTTGGTGAAACATACTTAGTATATTGATACAAAAAGGTCTTGGTGCTAGTGGTTAAACCCGAGTTTTCAGCTTCCTTGAAACCGAGTTCTTAGGGAACTGCATTCTTTCCAACCCTAACCACTTGCCAGTGCAAAGCAAAGTATGATACACACTCTCTACAACACATAATATGCTCCTTGCAAAATGTAATGCCTTACATAATTAGCGCAAACATATTTATTACCGTGTTTAAGGTATTTTATTTATAAAAACTATAGGATATCTATTTCAGACTTAAATATATGATTTGGATTTCCATAGTTTATTATTGAATATCATTTTTGTTTGTTATTTAAAATTATTGATATTAATTGATAGTGAAGTATTGTACCTCTTCCCCAAATTTAAAATAAATCCGCCTACTAGTCATTACCCAGTGCATATAAGGAAATATATTTTAAACTGCCATAGTACAAGTTGTAGATCATTTACATAATACTACTACTTGTCAACCTAAGCCACCTTGCATTCTCCAAATAAAAATGGCCATGGCAGACACTTGGGTGACTGCTCCTCCTCCAGAAACTCATGCACCAAACCTCAGATCGTATCCCCTCATAACTCTAAATGTAGTTAGGCACTTAGTTACAAATTGAGTTCAAGGCCAAGTTCACAAGCCGTGATAACTACCTGACCTGGCGTGATATCTCCCCAATATCACTTTACTTGATTTCCCGGCTGGGCCATTGTTAGAGAAAAGGAAACTCTTCCAGACGCAGAGGAGTTTGAAGATGGACATAATAACTAAGAGAAAATATATGAATTTCGCGATTGCTACCAAAGGGTGTCTACCTACTTTCTTGCAACGATTGATCTCCAATGGCTGATTTTATTGGCCACCCATAAAACACCCCCTGCCAGCAGGAGACCGTTTCAAGATAAATTTACAAGAGCCAGTACCAAGTCCCTCTGCTAAGAAATTAATTCTGTAGACAATACCAAGTACAATTCCTCACACCGACAGCAGATTATATCAACAAGTACGATATCATCTGAAATTGAATGCAAATCTGTTACTCACCCTCCTCTGCTCATGACCAATATGCTCTGCCATTGCTATTCAAGGCGGTATTTCACTCCCATGAAGTCAAAGCAGCAGTTCACCTTTGCTCCCTTCCTGAGTTGATATGTAATATCGTCAATAACTTCCAAACCCAGGCTGACCTTACCAACGATCATACCTACTATAGGTATTTGGACTTGAGACTCTCACTTATCCCTTAGGATGACAAACCCCGTAAAAGAGCTGATAATAAAGGCAAAAGCAGGAAAGCTCCTTGGAGACCTGGGGCCACATTCAAGGAATTTACCTAGTGCAAAAAGAATTACCCTACTCCTCGGGCTGTAAGACATACCTGGAATTTGTGCAATAACCTAAAAGGTTATAATTAAAAGAAGAAGGAAAAGAAAGCTAAGATCGGCGAAGAGGAAATATCTGAACCAGGTAGTACATCGACATTCCTCCTCTCTACCCAAAGGTTTCTCAACCAAATAACTGGGTTATATATTGGCATAAATTCACATATGACGAGCAACCTAGACCTTCTTATAAACTCTGAACTAAGTAAATATATTGTTTAATTAGGCAATGATTCAGTAATAGAATCAGGTGGCCTTGGGACAGTCAACCTCATGGCCAATACTTGAAATGGTCTTGTAGCACCTGTATTTTCATTACCCAAGTTCTCTAGGTTCCGAAGTTGGGTCAAACAAACTCTTGGTTATAGCACGCTATAGTTTCCTTGGAGAAAGTATTTTCTTTGTGTAGTAAATCAGCGGACATGTTTGTATGCTGGGTGAATAAATGAAATGTCATATGGGGAAAGCTGGACAGTCAAGGCTCAGTTGTGCAAGATGAGAAATCTATGGCAAACAAAATGAGTTACCAGCAATAGCATCAAGTCCTTGGACATCCCTCAGCATCCTACCTCGAAAGATCCCACTACTCAGACAATTCAACAATCCCTGAAGTTCATAAAGACTGGCTGTTGGAAACCACGATTATGTTCAAATCAACAAAACACAAACCCGAATTAACAGAAAACAAATATGAAAACTGTTATGAGTTAATCCACTTACATCTCATTGGAAAGTTCTCTACTCCCTCCTTCTGAAACTCCTGTTACTATGGTAGTTTTATTGATAAATGTACATAGTACCCCTGGATGTATCCTCCTGAGACCAAACCCAAAAATGTAAAAGTGTTTAACCTATTTATCAAAGAAAGACTTACCCAAGATAGCGCTGCTGTTAAATAATTCAGGACTGATAATCAAGGAGAATATGTCAACAGGGATATAACAACCTTGTTTGAAAAACTGCATATCATACATGACAAAATACCTCTATACTAACCTGGATCATGTAGAGTTGCCGAATGGTACCAATGGACGATTATCACATCTACACAATCTATGTTAGCAGGTCTTCTACCATGTTTATAGGCCATAGTAGTGAAAATACCTGTAAACATACAGAACAAGTTCCCTAACTGATGTATACGATAACTAAAGCCCTATCAATCTCCCTACAACCAGAAGCCGATACAAAATCAGCTAAACCCTTATGGGACTAAATGCTTTGTTCAAATACCTGTAGAGTGCAGGAAACCAGGAATTAAATTGTCGCCCTGCGCCATTGAAGCATACCTTGTTGGATATACTTCCTCAAGCAATCTATTCAGTATATACATATTATCATTGCATTGAACTTCAGAAACATGTCAGCTCCACTGGACAACTAAGACAATAATCCCACGTGATCCAAAAGAACTTACACCCTATTCACAGAGCTTTGCAATTGTCTACCCAGATTCCTACCTGACGGTAGCGACACCTGACAAAACTCAAACATATAGAGCAATAGACAAAGTATTCATTGAAGTACATCCACCTTCACTGCCAGAACATCATGGAGAGTATCACCATCTCTAATCTCCTGAAGAATCACTAGAACCCCTTGTACAACAAGTACAACCAGAAAAAACTCCTGAGATACAGAGCAGATCAGGGAGAACTGTATGCCCTCTACAAAAATAGTGTTGAAATACCACAGTACCATCTGACAAGGATCCTAAAATGTTCACCCAAGCAGTAAATAGGTCGCTTAAGGAAAAATCGGTCCACTAAATGGAGAAGCAAATAAAGGGACCTCAGAATACTGGTACTTGCGATAAAGTAGACAGGCTGATAGGAGGCAAGATTATTGACAGTTAATGTATTCTTAAATACAAGCGAAATGCTGATAGTACATTAGAGAGGTAGCATGCAAGGGCTGTTGCCAAAGGATTTTCACATGTACGATGTTATGACTTGGAAGAAACCTTCGCTCCAGTTATCTGATATGAATCACACCGCTTCCTTGTAGCAATATATGCTAAAAGCAAATAGCGACTACCACTATTCGATGTCAAAACTGTATTGCTTTATGGTGAGATGAGAGAAAAAGTCCAAATAGAACCTTTACCTAAATTCGGTAAAGGAGAGAAAGTATCACTACTTAACTAATGTGTCTAAGGACTTAAGCAATCGGTAAATTCATGGTACGCTCTCCTTGCTAGATACTTAACCTCCTGAGGTTTTGCAACTTCAGACCTTGTCCTATGCAACTTTGTTTACAGTAAACACGAAATATATCTCCTCGTTTACATTGACATCACCACTATATACTCGGCCAACTGCCCTCAATCTACTTCTCTCTTCAAAGATTTGAAAACAGTATTAGAGATTACCGACCTTGACGAAGCTACATTCCTACTTGACCTAGCATCACCTATGCAACAGAATTTATACCTCTTACATAGCAACGATATATCAAGTCAGTCCTCGAATGATAGGGTATGGCAAACTTACACCCAGTCTCTAACCGTTTACCTTAAGTCATTCAATGACTAAACGGGATTGTAGATAAACAACTACTGTACATATCCATATATATCAATTGATAATAGAATTACCAATATACTTGACAATTGGTACAAGGCTCGATCTAGAGTATACAATATCCTTTGTCTCAAAAATGTGTTCTTCATGCTTGACTGATATCACCCCGCAGCCTGCCACAGACTCTGCAATACATTGACGGTACAGAAGACATTGGACTCAGTTACCCTTGTACAACTACAAATGCTATGAGCACCTTTTAGATGCACACTTTGCACCATTTCTTATCACCCGCTGTACCTTCGCATGGTATATTATGCTTTTGACCAATGCCTCAATATCCTCATAGTCCAAAATAGAAGTCTTGATCCCAACATTTAAAATACAAGCGGAGTCTGTAGCTAGGTCCCTAGTATCATGGCAAATCCAATCGCTCAACAAATATCTCTGAAACATCTACATTTCAACACCAATCGCTTTATATACAGACGAGTACAGCGTAAACTTTATAGCAACTAACCATCAACTTAATTAACGAATCAAACATATTGATATCCATTTTCAGCAAATAGGAGAACAGATTGATAATGGTACTTTCTTACTTCTGAGGGTTGTGTTATTAGAAAATCTTGCTTCCATTATTATACACGAAGTTATTGTGAAACTGGCAGATGAAAGGATGAGGAGATTGTTGGGCAGGAGATAATGAGGGAAGTGTTGAAATCTTTCAATTCGTTTCATATGCATGTTTCCAATGGTAATATTGTTTATGTTTCTGCTTGGTTTTTCTAGTTTTACTTAGGTGACTACAGACATTTCTAAAGCTAGAATATATTATATTCTCAGTTATATTTCATGAAAATGATTGAGAATTAATGGGTACATTTGTTATCTTGTATGTGGAATTTCCAGTTAAATATACATGTATGGTAACCGTTTTACAGACCTGAATCCTGTGTTATCGTTCAGTATATTTCACGCATACCCCTTTAGATGACACATATTTAATTGCGATTTCCTAGATAATTTTTCAGGGTCAAACATATTTACACTTTAGTTTCTAACAATGCTGTACCTATTTTTGTTCCAGAGTAGAAGCAGGATATGAACCTGTATAAATAGCTGGTTACCACCTACTTTATTTGGTTAATTAAGAACAAGAACTACTACCAATCTACCTTCATACTACAATACTGTGTACTAGCGTGTCCACACTATACTCTTCATAATGTGTTGTATTTTCGTACTCATGCTATAAGATTGTGCCAATAGACAGATTTTATAAACCTGATTCTACTATGGAGAAGCAGGACATGTAGCAAATAATTGTCCAAAGAAGGAGATCAAGTTGAACTATATCACTACCACAAATGACAGGCCAAATACTGATCAACGGCACTATGAAGTTTAAATTAATGACCCCGAAGAGTAAGATGGATGGAATATGATTATAACCTACAAGCCTACTGTTGGCACCTCCAAGGCAGTGACCAGGCTATTCCATGCTTCAGAATTCATATTACCTCTCTATGAAAACCCTGCCAGTGTCCTAGTAGACTGTTAAAATCTCTGGAGTAGGCTTTTTAGCAAGCAGTTTGTCAAAATAAACGATATCTTTCTACGAATAACAAGATGCCTACTATACGTAAATACCCGTCAAATGATTCAGATCAAGTAGTAATAACAGTTGCATGACAAATATCAAAATTGAAAGCATGAAGATACCCATGGTACATATGTTTGTCAAACCAGAATTGTATCTGATATTCTACTCAGACTGGATAACCTCACATGCATTGGTGCAGTCTAACCTGGGGGAAAAATACACTCTCCTGTTCTGACATTAAAGTCTGAGTAAACTGCATTGGAAAGAGTACTAAGCAAAAGATAAGTATGGCTTAATAAGTAAATATTCCAGACTTCATCAAGATTAACCTGCAGGTTTTAGTTATCGATATATCTGTAACACTCCAACTATTGTAGTACTTGAAGCGCAATTAATGAGCGAGACCTTGATGGCATGATGCCAATCTGCTAGAGGCCTGAATAAATATTTCTGACATTCAAGCCATGGACAGAGGAACTAAATAGGCATGGGATATACTATGGATCATAACCTCCATGAGACTCTAGGTTGTTAATTCACCGAATACCTGATGGCAGGATAAAACCAATACAAAACCTTTACTATAGAAATACTAATAACCAGAAGGTTGCAGCTCGCTTTGCCAATGATAACCTTATACTCAATACTATGGGTAGAGCCATATGCAAATCAAGATTGTCCTCATTGAGGCCTACTTTGAGACTAGGTTTGAGCTAGAGGATGAGAAGTATAACACTATGAAAACACGATTTGAACCATTCGCCTGCAATGTAATGCCATAGGGAGACAAAATGCTTTAGGAACTTTGATGAAAGTTGTGGAGGATACATTCTCAGAAGAACTAGGAGTCTTTGCCTAGGTATATAGTAACGATATCCTGTTTTATAGCATTGGATATCAGGATAATGTAAAGCATATTCTAGCTGTTTGCCAGAAGCTCCATAGAGTGCAACGATATGCTAACCTGAAGAAAAGGGTTTTCTTTGGAGAAAAGATTGATATTGTAGGTCCCCTGATTGATAATAAATGAATTTACAGTGAAGCCGGAAAGATCAGAAGCTTTGAGGCCAGGAAAAAACCTGGGAATAGAAAGGGACTACAGTACTTGAGTGGGATGGTTAATTGAATCTAATAGTTTGTACCACTCATCGGCACTATTACTGTAAAACTCCAAGAGCTTACAGCTAATACTGAATGGATATTGACTGACTTGAAGGAAGCTACCTTTCACGTAGTAAAATAGGCAATGAAAAATCATCAGGTTCTCAGACCTGTTAACTATACCAACTGAGAACCAATCTCAGTATTCATTAAGGCATCTTCTACAAACAGTGGAACATGGGTAGGCTAAGGACCGGCTAGAGTTAGAGTCAGACCAGCAGCATTCTATTCTAGCAAACTCTAAGCCTCACAGAGCAACTACCCTAGTATCAGCAGCAAGCACTTGCAATAGTTGAGGCAGTACAAGCCTTTGCCCACCTGCTGTCCTACACAAAGTTCACGATAGTCACTAACTATAAGAGTTCTACTAAGGTAATGACATAGTAGAATCTCAGTAACCAGCAGCAAAGATGAAAATTGTATGTTGGTGGCTTCAATTTTAAAATAGAATACATGCCTGGAATAAAGAATTTTTTTGTGACAATCAATGCAGATTTCAGGAAACCATTTGAGGGCCTCAAGACCTCATACTACAATACGTTACTGCTTAGAATTCAGGTCTCTAGAACAACAACTCCAATGATATTCAAATTGACGACACCTTTCCCTTATACTAAGCTTATAGTCCGACAATGAAATCTAAATAATTTTAGAAAAGAGTACTCTGTATCCCTCACTTCTACTGAATCTATCTATACCTTGTCCTCAGAATCAGTCTTAAGTAAACAGGTATCTCTAAATATAATAACTCACTCTAATAAGCATTATTACAGTACTCGGAGCAATAAGAATAGGTGCCAGCCAGGCAACTCTTGGAGACAAAAAGCAATCAGGAAGGTAGACAAGACAACGAGGAATGAAGTGATTTAGTACACAGTTTGACTTCCTAATATAATATCAAGTTGCTACAAATAGACACTGTCAGGCAGCCAATAGATATTGACCGAAGTAGATTGTAAAGTGAAACCAAACTGTTTGGCGAATGGGCATGATGTACTGGAATCCAGTTATGTTTATATACGAAAATTATACTGAGATACTACTCATACCCCTCCAGCTCCCTTGTGGGGCCTGAATCTCACCTGTACCGCCTACAGTGAAATGTATCCCCTTACCAAAAAAAGGAAAATTGGCGCCCATCTTGTAACTTTATATACCTCATCACTGTCTATCCAAACAGAGGCTGTTGCAAGAGTATCTGAAGGAGGAGACTCGGACAAGAAAATGCAACTAGAATCAGATGCATCTGATCAGGGTCCGAAATGTTACAAGCAATTCTGTACAGCATTCGCTGAATTGGACTTTGAGTGACTGGTTACCTCGTATGACAAGCCGAATATGTTGAGTGGCTTTTAGGCAAAACACAAGGGGCCACTCCGACTTTGGAACCATGCCTATCTTGATTTATCAACCTATTGGAACAGGTTGATAAGGAGAGGCATAACTATATGATACGGTATTAAACAGCTTTAGAGTCTTGAGTCATACAGAAAGCAATCTGCAAAAAATTGGGGAAGCTGGTTGTAGCCAGATAGGTCACCAGCCAACTTGGCCACTTGGAGCTTTAAGAAACCTGTGGTAATTTCCATGATGGAATATCTAAGTTTAAGTAGCACAATAAGGAACGACATCTCCAGCTAATAGAAGGTTCCCAATTTCAGAAAAGGATACTGGGCAGATGTGTGAATATGCTACCGGGGGAAGAATATTCTCAAGGTCAAACGACTCCCGCATGTTGGTTCCTAGGATGAGAGAGTGGGAAAGTTCATGAAGCATAGAAGTTACAAGTAGTCCGCGAGAACTCAGAAGAGGGATTAAGATATCGAAATACCTCCTGAGCTTAAGCTATCATCAAGCAACTAAGTAGAGATCTTATCAATATTATATGCTTCACTCAAAAATCTTTATTACTTTATTTACAAGCCTTCAAAGACAATCTCGGTTTATGACCGAAAGATCATAAATCTAGTCAGATTCGCTTGCCCTTAGAATCAATTACCCTTAACAATATCTTGATATTTCTCCTGGTTACCAAAGTTCAATATATGTATTGGGACATCGCTCAGTCATTCCTCCAAAATCACACAAGCTTATAGCTGATTCCATTGCAGACGACAAGCTCTTGCATGAACCTTGTACATCCAACTACATCACATCATGTGTGCGACTAATTAACCACTACCTCCCTGAGATGCAATTCATCACAGCACACAAACCCACCGGGTTATGAGTACCTTGACTTATCCCTACCGAATTAGATTTCTAATATATCTACAAAAACTTTCACAGTCCCACCTTCCTATAGAAACAGGTCTACAATCACGATTGCGAAGAGGGGAGAACCTTGATTCCTTTCAGCCAAACCACATTCTCGTTTGCACCTTCCTTCTTGGGAATGGGAAAACATCCAAACTTCTATGAAACAAGTCTTATGCAGACATTTGACTGTGGATAGGGACAAGGACATGTCCAATATCGATCAATTATACCTCGCTTGATGCGACTATGCACCTGTAGGCTTCAGGTGACCATTGGCTCGCCACCACCTCTAACAACCTAATAAAGTGAGAAAATCAGCTCAATGCATTCGATAGAACACCCCTCGTCCTCTGGAGAACAGAAACGCTGCTATAGAGATACTACCAGATAGTATTGGCCAAGCAATTAGCTACTTCGACCAAACCCTATGGGTATAAGTAGAACATACTCCTTTATCCTACTACGAACTGTCAAGCCAAGAGCAAGTACCTATGGACCAACTTCAGCACTATGAATACCGCATTGCCAGAGCTGATTAAATCGTGTGTGAAAAACTAAAACAAGTCTATATGGGGCTGCTTATACTGAGAGCAGATACCATCACTGAGCAAACCGCAACCACTAAGAGGCTGAAAGCAAAGTTACAAGCTCAAGAATAACAGGCTACACACCATATCGCTAGGTACCCAACTTCATACGAACATTGGTACAACAGGGCAGGAATCAGTACAACGAGATCGGCAACTAGAGTGAGGGAAAGCCCGCCAAAATGGAAAACTCCAGCAAAGCCAGGTTGCAGGACAGCAAGAACACAAGATGATAAGAAGGAACTTAAGAGAACTCCACCCGGGTTTGGAACAAGTATAAATTGAACGAGAGGCCTATGTCAATCAGCAAAATGTGGAATCAGACCAGATGAGTGGCAGGTTGGCACAAATCAATCTGAGAGTAATGTAACAATATGTTGCTAGAAACCCATCTACTGTGCAGAAAGACTGGTACTACAACCTGTAGAAAACTCAGGATTGGAAAAACGAAGCACGGCTCATGGAAGGGAACAATTCCGTGTAATTCCCTTTAAAGACACGGGAAAAGGAGTTGATTGTGGAAATGGAAACAACTATGGTAGAAAAGGACTACTACCGCCTCCCATGGTTAATGCACCTAACCCTACAGAACATTGCCATGGCTCAGAAGACAGAGGTGGCCACACGAGATGAGGTGCTGTGCCATCATAAAAACTATTTCTAGCTAGAATGTTCTAATCTGAAGCAGATGCATGGGTGGGCCAACTGGGGCAAGCATTAGCAAGAACAAAGTAGCTGGTAGTGGATCCACTATTCAAGTTTGAAAAAAAACCTATTAAGGAGTTGAGAGTATGGTTATTGAATTGCGAGTACTACTTTGGGAGAATCCCATGGCAATGGGAGAACGATAAAGAGCGTATCCAGTATGCTTAGGGAATGATAAAGTGAAGCAAGGTTTCCTGATTTGCAATAGCTTACCCCAAAAAAATAAATGGTTAACCTTAGATTCCCAAATCATGAGATAAAGAATTTTGGGTTAGGGTTCGTGGTGCAGTTAAGCAACGATTCTCGTGTTGGTGCCGTGCGTCTAAAGTGTGGACCTGTCTTGATGCAACACGTAACGCTCAACCCTGTGAGGAATAAGGGCTAAATGGTAAAAATTATAATATCTGAAGGTCTTATGTTCAACCCACATTAAGGAAATATTTTTTAATATTTTTTTTATTATTTATTAATAT